>QAOC01029384.1:43926-76273 GCA_003255005.1 Begonia fuchsioides | reverse complement strand
GAACATAGATTGATATTTGTCCTCTTACCGGCTTGCTCGTGAGACTAAATGGCGGGTAAACAATTTTCCCAAGTGCCATATTTTGTGCTGAAACTGCCTCCACCGCTCTGTTGGGCATAATCGGAAATGACGGCTCGAACAGAAACGTCCCAAGTTCTTGCTATCTCCGCCAGAGACATGGGCTGCGAGAGGCTTCGTAGAGATATGCTGAATCTAGACTTCACCTTTGCCGAAAGGTCTTCATACTCCTTGCTGCTCAAATCACAATTGTAGATCCAAATATAAATAAAACTACACCTTTCCATGAAGATTTCAAAAGTGCTGTTTTCAACATTATCCAAGTAAAAACTATACAATCATGTTCTCATCGATTTAACTTTTTTAAAAAAATATATTCAAAACAGTTATCAATTAGACAGAGTTTGATCTAATGCTCAGATATTTGGCTTGTTTCTACCTATTTTCTGTTTGTCTATGTTTGATTTTAAAACAGGATTCAAACAAACCCATGATTTCAGTTTCGCAAAAGAATATGAAAAATGTGGAAAATTCTAACCAACCAGCGTATATCATATTCACCTGACATCTTCAAGGCACTTGTCTAAGAGCACAGGAGAGCAATTTGGATAATTTGAAGGAACAAGCAATCTTAGAGGCTGAATTGGTGACTGCAAAAGGGAAAACACATGAGGCAAGAATAAATTAAAAGGTAAATGACAGTGAAGATCAAACCAGGTTATCGTGGAGTTTCCTACCATTTGTGCCGAAGCATACTGCGATTTCAAGTTTCGGCCAAGAGCCACAGCAGTAAAAGAGCATTTGACCAAAGTTCCTTCACCCCCTGCGGCTGCAGCTGCTGCTACACTAGAATCAACGTCTTCTTCATTTACATCCACAATTGTGTCAATAAGTCGCTGGTTTATTTCTTTTATTTCCTCCAAGACCGCATGATTTGTCTGTAGAAATTCCAAATTGTTCTTATAAATAAATAAAAAAAGTTTAATACTTACCAAATCTTCATTCAGCATATAGTTAAGTTCAACAATATTTAAACAGTAAATGAAGAATTGTTAAAAAAAGGCTACATGTGAAGAGGTTACTATTAGAAATGAAATGAATAAAGTTGTTTCAACCTAAAGCTTAGACTTTATGAGCCAATGAAAATTTAATTGGAACTAGAATAACACCTCAAATTTTCGCCTCTTGACGTTAGAAGAAGCAGTTGACTCAAGGTCAGACATCTCTGAAGCAGTCAATTGCTTGAAATTATCATGTACACTGCCAGTTGACGAGACAACATTTAATGGCAGAGCACTGGCATAACGCTTCATTTTTCTTGTTCCACTCATGCCATCTTGAGGGGTAAAATTTCTTGCTTGAAGACGACACTTGGTCATGGCAACCAAATCCTCACCAACTGCAGCTCTAGATCCATTACCTGGAGTTGATCCTGCTATTCTATCACTCATGCTGATAACAGAGCCGATATCACTGACTGATGCAGATAATGCTTTAGGTGGCATTGATTTGATCTGAATAAAATAAAATTTTCAAAACTTAAGATATATTCACATATTAATGAGAAATCATTTGCATAAATTCATGTTTGTGCGCGGATTAGATAATGTAAAATATTATAAAAAATTTCAGAACCTAGCATACAATTTTATAGCAATAATAGCATATTGTTTACTTTTCCATAACTATCCTTCGTAGTGTATTTTATGTATACAGTTTAATATTGTACAAAATACCAGCTATACTTACCATTCTTACGAGGCGTTCAAGTGGGAGCTCAGTAACACTTTGTTTTCCAGAAATGGTTGCAAATGTATTACCATTCATGCCATCTGGACCACTAACTTCAGCAAGCAATGGAGATGCTGACATCCCAGGAGTGCCTATAGCAAGAGAAGGAGCGGGAACCATGGCACCACTTGTTTGTTGATGTACATTATTTCCAGAATTTGACAGGGAGGAGAGACCAGTAATGGGTTTATCTGAATCGCCAGGGATTGGAGATGGAGCAACTGGAGTTGAAGGTGATGTGACAACGAAAGGTGAGCCTGCAGATTGCAAAGGGGTTCCAGCTTTTGTAAGTGATGCTAACAGATTTTGCTGATCTACTTGTGGGGAAGAATGCTGCATAATTTGAGGAGACGTGGCCTGAAGTAGCTGTGGTGAAGAATTTGGAAATGAAGGCCCTGATTTTAACTGCTGATGAGAAAATGTTGACCGCTGACTGGCTGAGAGATTTTGCTGAAATACACCTGGCTTAACACTCATCCCTTGTCTCATTTTCAAGTCATTCGCATCATTTATTTGATGAGATTGAGCCAATTGCTGCGGTTGCATCTGTGAAGATAACTGTTGCTTTCCTTGCTGATGCAATTGCTGCTGCTGCTGATGCTGCTGTTGAAGCATGTGCTGCTTCAGCATCTGACGCTGTTGCATTTGTTGTTTGAACTGATGTGACGTCAACATTTGCTGTTCCTGTTGCTGTTTCATGTGTTCATGCTGGACCATATTTGAATTTGACTGAAAGGACTTGATATTTGACTGCATCATAGTTACACCAGACTGTGACGACAGGGAATTCATATTTGCCGTTTGGGAAGTATTGACAAAATTTTGCTGCATAGACCCTACCTGTTGAATTGAGGCAAGTGCATTTCCTTGTACAGCATCTAAAGCGGAAGAAGGATGCAATGAACCCATCGTGTTCTGCCGCGTATTTGGAACTCCAGAGAGAGAAGAGACAGAAGTATGCTGCAAATTTGAAATGCCATTCTGCTGCAGAGATGCCACATTACTCTGTATATTCGTTGACTGCATTTGAGAGTTTATTTGATTTTCATGAGACTGCACTTGCATAATTTGAGACTGAGGCTGCTGCATGGAATGCATATGGAGTGCAGAAAGCTGCCCTTGCTGAAGAGAAGTTGCAATCTTCCGAGGCTTATTTGTAGTTAAAATACTAACAATCTGTTTTTCATAGTGATCCAATTTGTCCTTCATACCAGGCAAAATGCTACTTTTTGGTAACTGTAAAAAACCTATTAGGCGCTCCAGCATTGTCTTAAACATTTTCAGTCTCTCAAGCTGCTCCGACTTTGGCTGTGAAAAATCATGCTGGTGGAAAATAATCAAAATCCAACAATCAATAATAACACTAGTAGATATTTTAGGATGAGTTAAGATGATAGCTGACAGGAAAACATTTAATAGCTATATCAAGATTACAATCAAAGCAAAATGAATTGAACAAGATACCCCATGTTTAGTTTTGAGTAGGTGGCGAATAGTTAACATTATCAACTAAAAGTGATTTATATTTAACTTAGTTTCATGATGAGTGCTCTAAATGTGACTAAAATATAATCAAGTTCTTTAATAATCTACATTGATACTTCTAAATACATTACAGAACTGTATTTGATCATTCTAACAAGTGTGTTTAAGTCAACACAGCGATCATAAAGCTCTAAGGAATTCAAAGAAAATATATGTAAAAAAAGTTCAATGGCCAAAAAGCTCAAAGGGTCAACTAGCCCAACAAGATGTTGATCATAGATAACTGGTCTTGTATAGAACTAGTTTTATTGAAAACTTTACAGCTAGCTTACACCAGTACCCAGAATTTTAAGAGACTGGTACCATACTTATTGCAATTTATTTCTTCCAACGGAACTCGTCATTCTCTTATATTCAGATATAGAAGGATTAAATTCCACAATTGAACTAGACAAATTAGTTATAGATTAAATTCTACCTTTCTAACTAATTGGTTGCTGCATAAAGACAAATTAATTTATTAATTAAATTCTACCTTTGTAACTACTTGGTAGCTGCATAAGCTGTATCAGATTTCTTAAAGCTATTTTCTCCCCTTCTATATAGGAGTATCATGAGCTTCGCTCCAATAAAAAGTTACAATCATTCCAACATTTATCCATCACTTATATTCAGTTAGACAACAGGTCATTCATAACAAGGTCAAAGACTGAGTTGTTTTTTTTTTCTGATATTTCTTTACCCTGGGACACCTTATGCTCCCTCCTAATTTTGACTGTCGTGATTTTACAAAGAAGTTAAGAATTCTTCATAGAACAAAGGTTCATCTAGATGCCGACTTAATAAAGAAATCATCAAGGGATATCATGCACTCACTATGTCTCCATGACGTTGTTTCTTTACAAAGAAGTTTGTTCAATGTGTTTGGAATCATCTTTTCCAAGAGTTTAACAATCATAGGCTATATTCTGAAACCACGGTGGTTAATTTGTAGAATTTCTATCATAAAACAAAGGAGAACGTACATGACAGACATCACTGTGACCTTTGGGACTCTATTGCTCAGACAAACAGAAAAAACTCATGTTTTTGCAGAGGGAAGGTCCATATTCTTGAGTGAAATTCGTCTTTCATTAGTAAATGATCAAGACATTTTTGTCCTTTAAATGGAAATATAAAGCTGTTTTTTTTTTCAAATCTTTGGAGCTCTTATTATACAAATTGTTAAATCTTTATTCAATATAGATGTGTTTCACATCTACCAAAACATAGAACATCAAGGACTGAATGTCAGGAAAACAATTACATGTGTGAAAGTAAGTACCTGCTGCAGCTTAATTGTAAGTTTTTGGTTCATCTCACTTAATTCAGGATAGTAAATTTCCTTCAAACCCTTTAGCTGAAAAATAAAAATAAAGACATTATATCACATATATATTTATATATATGTTCTTCAATGGAGCCGAAATTGTATCTACACAATCTTATCAATGAGAAAATGGAACTTTATCTCCACAATTATTCACCCTATTCTCTATTCTTGCACCACAAATAGTTTAATAAAATCATGGTTAATTTTTTAATGAGCTGAACTACACTAAAAGAGCAGGACACGATTCCATACCAATTGCAATCGAAAAAAAATGAGACAAAACCTCTATGGAACAATTTCCATACAAAGAAACCTCCGTGTAGTGATCCCATCATAGGTAATAAACCTCCTTTTTATAGCAAATAGCAAGTCCAGAAAAATCATAACACAGCATTATTACGTTTTTATTTTATACACTTGTGCTTCTCAGCAGGCATTCACCAGGATAACTTACGAATTGACAAAATCACATAATCAACTTAATTAATAAAATTCCTTTAACTAGTTCAAGATTTATTCAAATGAAACTTTCCATAATCAACTAATTTTTTTGAACACCATTATGTTTACTCCTTGAAAAAAGAGAAAACAAAGATGTTTGGAATTCACATGAAGGCCCAAGTTAAATTATCTACCAAGGAATAAGCTGTGTAACCCTACCTTTTGATATACCTCCTCTTGCCAATCAAACCCGTTAGCATGTCCTGTCTGAGCTGTGGAGTCTAAAGATGCTACAAAAAAAGAAAAGTGATCATCAGAAACTATATACGAAAACCTTCTTACATTGAAAAATACAAAGTGAAACAAAATTTAGAAAACAGTTGATGTGGAGAAGCTCAACTGAGAAGTGATTCAACTCTGGAAGAGAAATAAGAGATGTGAAAGGACAGAGAAGCTAAAAAAAACACTTGACAAACTAAAGAGAGACAATGTGGAAGAAACAGAGATCCACAAGATTTAGAAACCGTTTCCTGGCAGAGCCAAAGAATTATCGACAAGAGACATTACATTTTTGGTAAACTTAATTTTATAATCTATTTGTGGCTAAATTATACTTGCCATAAGATAATTAAACATAAAAAAATGTATGTACATGGCAACTTAGAAGAGATGTTCCTCTTTGTTTTGAACATCAAATAGTTGTAAGTAATTTTAAGTAGTCACAAAGAAATGATTTGGTCGGTTGGTCATACCACCAAGAAATATGATGATGTATCAGGTTCAGAAGTTGGAAGTAATATCTTCTAATTAAATTTGTATAAAAGTGATGGTCAATTATAAAATAATTTTCTGTATAGAATTTGAAAGCAGAGAGAGAAGAATCTTCACATATAAATCATACCCAAAGCTTATGAAAACATGTCTCCTTCGATGTAACCAACAAAGAACAACGACCGGCATGGGTTAAGATGTAAAAAAATTAAGTGTTAATCAAATATGTCTCCTTCGATGTAACCAACAAAGAACAAAGCCCGCCATGGGGTAAGATGTAAAAAAATCATGTGTTAATCAATAGGTTTTCACAAAAGACAATTTAATGGTTTGCCTGTAAGCCAAATATGTAAGATGTCTTCAACTTAGCTTGGTTAGAGTATTGAAAGATTTGCAAATATTCAATAGGGCATTCAAATCTCATATGACTGTTTTTCCAGGATAAAAATAGACTTTACAGATGTATTTTGAATACTTCAAATTGAAGGTTTGGGTGTTCACTAATATTATCCATAGATATTAACAGTCCATTGTTTATACATATTGCTGTGTTTTGAACTATATTTTTGCAGCTTTTCCTTCTCCAATTCAGATTTTATGTATGCATCTGAACAATAACGAATAAGACAAAAAAAAAAAACTAAAACAGTCATGCTAACAAATAATTCTTCAGACAATAAAAAAACTAAAACAGTTACGCTTTCACAAAGAACCTATGGTAAGGATACTACATCATAGTAAAGAACAAACTACAATAGTTAACCTTTGATAAAAGAACCAAAAAGCAAAAGAACAATGCAGAAAACAGCTTGTAGCTCCATAACTCATTATATGGAAGCTAAACAAAACTAGGTAAATAATGAAACACAAGATTAAAGTTGAATTCTTCCAACTTTGGTAGCATAATCAAGATAAAGCACAAAAAAGGGTGAAGAATAATAAATAGACTATCATACTTGATGAAGTATCTGGAAGAGCTCTGTGTGGTTGATACAATTGCTTTTGTTGATCAATTACATTTTGCGGTTGAAGCAATGAACCTGATACTTGGCCCGATGCTTGAAACCTTTGATGTAGCTCGCGTGAAAGTTGATTTGGCTGTTGTAAACCCAATGACTGTTGCAGCTGTGCAGATTGTGATGGAATCTGTGTGAGCAATTGTTGTTGGGTTTGTTGCACTTGTGGTTGCTGCCCCTGTGATGGTAATAAATTGGATGCATTCTGATGTGCCTGCTGCTGCACTGGAACTTTGTTTTGCTGCAGTATATGTACATTGGGCTGATTCGTTTGCATGCCTGGAGTGCCAGAGAGTAACTGTTGCTGTAATACTGAAACATTGTTCTGAGGGCCTAATTGTTCTTGATGCATACTTGATAGGTTATTTTGCGGAGCCATTAGCTGCTGTTGCTGCTGTTGCTGCTGTAGGTTTGGTATACTGTTATGTTGGCCCGATAACCTTTGTTGTTGCTGCTGCTGCTGTATGTCTCCGACGGCACTCTGTTGACCAATTAGCTGATTCTGTTGCATGTTGCCAGCACTTGTTTGTTGACCATTAAGTGGTTGCTGCAGTTGAGGAGGCAATATTGATTGTGGATGCATTGCTGTTTGCTGTTGATGAAGAACAGTAGATTGTTGGGCCTGTTGCTGCCTGAGAACTGACTGTCCAGTTTGTTGAAGCATGGCCTGGTTTGGTTGTTGAGCAGGAGGTTGCTGAGCAGGCTGTAGACTAGCCACCGATGATTGTATCACAGATTGTTGTATAACCGATGATGTTTGCATACCAGCTTGCTGTGAAGATTGCAGCTGAGATGATTGCAATATATTTTGCTGAGACTGCTGCTGCTGCTGGATGTGAGATTGCATCATTGATGGAGGCATATTTCCTTGCTGGAATTTTTTATTCAAAATCTGCTGCTGGAACTGTTGCTGGTAAATATATGGTTGTTGATTTTGCCACTGCTGCTGGGACTGTTGTTGTTGTGGAACTTGTTGCCTGCCCTGCAATTGCCGCTGGGAACTAGCAAAACCATTTGAGGGAATCCCTTGTCCAGCTGAATTTCCTAAAGAAATCTGAGATGCCCCAGATATGTTTTGCATACTTGTACCCTGGCCAACAGTATTTGGGATAGAATTTTGGGTCAATCCAGAAACAGAAGGTAGTGATGGTGATAAGCTAGCTGAATTTTGAGAAGCAATGCTATTCTGTATATTCTGTGAAAGCAATTGCTGACGTTGTTGAGACTGAGTAGCGGATAATGGCATAGAGTGTTGCTGCCCCTGACTTGGAATTTGGGACTGAATACCATGTGATGCTGCCAAGTCAACCGAAAACACAAAATCAAGTAAATGGCTTCAACAACATTATAGAGAGAAAGACAATAACATGTCAAATAAACGAGTGGATGTATAAAAGTCATCAAAGAGATTGGAATAAAACTTGTACTTATATATGATCTCAAAGTGTGGTTCATTGTATATTACTTGATTCTGGAGGCTTGTTGCTAGTCCCAAAAGAATTTGTTGTCAACGAATTTCCCGTAGAATTCTGAGACTTGGATTCCATCTTGAGCATCTTTAGAGATATTTGACGTAAATATTCTGGCTGAAAATGAGATAAATTACAACATGGTACTCAAGAGTGAAGAAAAATTAAGATAATCACTATTCCATAGTCTAATATAAATAGATCGAAATTCCATCAAGAATAAAATTAACGAAATAAATACTTAGTTTTAAAAAGTATTATAGTTTTAATCACACAATTAATAATAATTATGAAATAAAAAACTGAACTACATGAAACAGAACTAAGTAAAGATCCTCTCTTTTCAAAGGTTAATAAAGAAACAAATAGTTTCAAACAATGAAAGAGGCTTTAAGGACAAACTAGAAAACTACTACAGAAGTCATACACTTATCAACAACCTAAAGAAACATGCTGTTTACAACCTTTATAACAAACTGGCTGAAAAATTATTAAACTTACCTGGTTAGTGGCATCAGCATAAACCTTTTCCTCAAATCTTACAGCAATTTTCCTGAGCTCAAGCAGTCCATCTTGCCCAGTTACAGGTAGGTGCCTCTTCAATGTCTCCATTCTAAAGCGAGTGTTGGTGAATGTAAATCGATTTGCGACCATAAAAACTTCACTATCAAATTTTTCTAACAAAAGATCTTCAAACTTTCAATTCCCATAAAGTTACACTTCAAACAACGAATTTGACTTAGCAACAGCAATCCAAATAAGTTTCGAGTAAATTCACTCATTTTTACCTCTCACCATTTTTCTTGCACAAAAATGCTTGCTAATTATCACCTACTGAAGGATCAGACACAAAATGGCAAATGGAAAAGGAAAGCGATATAAAGAAGTACATCTGCTGTATATTTTAGGCTTTTAAGCCAGAATCACACATCAATTGGAAAACAAATGACGTACTTCTAGTTCACAGAATCTCGCCCACAATTCTTCTTTTTTAACCCTTCCCCTTTATAATTAGATGAAACCTTTATAAATCATCCCCTAATTTTTTTTGCAAAAAAATTGGAAATTAAAATGAAAAGGGACATCTAGCACAGCAAGTAAATCAGACCTAACAATTAGCGTGATAGCAAGAATCAATTGTTAAGTTTGATTAAGAAAAGCTACATACATCTTGTTAACAATCCGTTCCCGAGATGATTGTGGCAATTGGGACCTCCAATCTCCCGGGTCCATGGAGGGGTCTCCAGCTTGAGCGGGCCTCCAATTATTGGTATCCATCTTCAATTCACCAAGAAAGAAATAACAGAGTAAATCAGAGATATAAGAATGAAAATAACTTGAGAACAGGTACGATCAAAATTTATCCAATTGATTATCTCCTAATCGATCGAAGAAATAGCGTAGTTCAATAAAAAAAAATTGAAGATTCCAATAAACTCACGAGAACGAAATAGAAAAATCGCAACAGATTAAGAATTTCTATCTAAAAGATTTACAAAAAATAAATCAACTCAACCCTTTGATATTATTACACAAATTAAGGAGACGAGGTGCAGAGAATCGAATGCGTGAGTAGAAGAGAAGATAAAATTCCACCTAAACCAAAGAGATTGTGCGAAGAGTATCGATAGGGGAGACGAGATCCGAAAGAAGCAGTGAAAAAGATGAGAAAAGAAGAGACTAGTGCAAAAATTTCAAATAAAGGATTCTTATGATAAAAATCAAGGCAATTAGCAATATACCCCTGTACCATATGATAATTAGAAATATACCCCTTTACTATATGGCAATTAGCAATATACCCCTTTACTATATGGCAATTAGCAATATACCCCTGTACTATATGGCAATTAGCAATATACCCTTGTACTATATGGCGATTAGCAATATACCCTTGTACTATATGGAAATTAGCATTATACCCTTGTACTATATGGCAATTAGAATTATACCCCTAAATTATATGGTAATTAGCAATATACCCTTATACTATATGACAATTAGCATTGTACCCTTAGTGACATGTCACAGATTGGTATCCCGAACGAAATACTCATCCGAGCTTGAATTCAGGAATTTTCTAATTTGTGTCTTAATTTTGCAAGAAAAATACTTAAAGATTTTCACATTTTTAAGCCAACTTTGGAAGATCAAGAAATGCAAAAATATATTATAACTTGGCTTGGAGAAGAGGCGGAACTTCAACCAAAACCCGAGGAGTCTAGACCCGAACCCGCATTTGATCCTGGTTAAAGATGCTCGTTGCATGAGAACCCAAGAGGGTTTCTCAGCTCAGATGGACTCTCGAAGCTTTTTGGCTCTTTTGATGATCTTGGTGGCCTTAAATCAAAACAACTTCTTCTGAGGAAAGATAGCTAACTTCTCAAGCTTTCCAACGAAAGGTAGAACGTTAAAATTGGATGTCGTTTGCCTAGTCAACTACAGCCAACACAGAGAGGACAACACAACCTACCCGGGAAACAATCTTATTAGGTTTTTTTTTTATTTTCACGCGTTTGTTGCATGAGAAATTCTAGGATTATCTAATTATTGTTTGGGAGGGCATTTCGGACATTTCCTAAGAGCTTAATGAGCTGGAGGAGGAGCGCCTCATAAAGGCTCATCATTGGTCCATCTTTGATGTCATGGATTGTGCTTCTTCGAGATGTTTTGGGCCGTCCGATGAAGAACGTCATGTTGCTTAGTTTTCCTATTTAATCTTACCTATGCTGAATGTAATTCGGAGATTTGATTGAATAAAGATTTATCTTTTCAAAATTGATCTCTCCCCTTTAAAGTTTGCCGCTTCAAAGACTCGGTCTCCGAAAACCTATTTTCCGGCCACCGAGAGACAAACCCCTCGGAGTTGATCGTTTTCAGAGCGAACGATTAATCCTTACCACTTTTCTCCAGCTATTTCGTAGTCTTAGTGTGAGATTGTGGATCCTAGCTCCTTCATCCATCTCATTCTCATTTTGAGAATCTTTTCTCCTAAATCCAAACAACCCGGGTTGAATTCTGGTGTGTTTTTTGGGTACCGACCAAACTACTAATTTACCCCAAAGGAATTCTCTCAATTTTTGAGAGATCTCTTCCTCATCCATCTGTCCAGATTTATTCTCAACCTCGTCCCAAAATACGCCCTCATTCATTGAGAAGAGTGATTCAAAATCATCCTCGATTTGGAATTTTCTATTCGGTGAAACCCTAAAATTCCGCCTTGACCATCCGAGTTTCGTTTAGCATATCTTCTTGTTCACAAGATCATTCCTCTTCAAATTTTAGATGATATCATCATCTTTTACCCCTTTGTCACCCCCCCAAAAATCAGCCCCAGATTCGTCCCCTAACCCAATTTTTGAATTCAATTTCTCTCTCCTCCAAATTCTGGATTTTTCGGAGCTGCCTAGTAAAACTCTATCTACTGTTTGATTCAATATCTCACAATTGGCTGAAAGGATTTCCTTCAATTTTTGAGGTGATTCATTCAACCTCTCCCAAAAGTTCCATTTCAAATTTCAGCCCTAAATTCTATTTCATCGTTGAGATATCGTCATCGCTTCCTAAACCCTAATTTTGTTTTTTTTTTTGCAGATTTTTGTCAAACCCTAATCGGTTTTCCCATTTTTCCTTCCTCCCATTCCATTTCGTGTCGCTTAGACTGTAGGGTACACAACCAGTAGCCTAGTCCACTTAATATTTTTTTTGACAATTAACCTCTA
Source organism: Begonia fuchsioides (assembly GCA_003255005.1). Classification (NCBI taxonomy): domain Eukaryota; kingdom Viridiplantae; phylum Streptophyta; class Magnoliopsida; order Cucurbitales; family Begoniaceae; genus Begonia; species Begonia fuchsioides. The sequence goes on along the minus strand of QAOC01029384.1, from coordinate 64,188 downwards.
ATACTAACCTTTATTAATAACAAATATGTTGTGATGGATTCTATTAATTGTGTTCTCTTCTATAACTCACTTTTTCGTTTCTTCTCACACATTAAGTTTTGGAGTCAGTTTTTTCTCTTACTTTTTTAGCTTTCTCAACAAAATTTACATTTCTTCTTCCTTGTATTTGATTTGAACCTTAGACCACTACTTTCTGCTCTAATCCTCGCTTTTTCACCATGGAAAACGAGTTCTTTCTCAACGAAGGAGATGACGCCAGCATTTCTCAGATGACCTGGAATTACTTGCAACTTTGGAGCTCGATTTATAGCTAGAATTTGGAAAATTAATGGATCAAAGTGTTCCATTTTAGTCTGCTTTGAGCTCTATTGTGTCTTCTCCTATAGCTTCCTCTTCCGCCATTAATGGTGAAGAATGAGAGAATTTCATGCTCAAAGAACTTATCAGAAGCCTCAGAAGCATCATTCCGACAAAGATTTCACCGCATCTTATGTTGGAGGAAGTACGTCAAAGAAATTAGAATTTAGAAAACTGAATTTCTAAGGAGGAGAAAGAACAAAATATAGAAGAAAAAATAATTTGTGAACTTTTGTCTTCTTTATTTCATTCAGTCACTATATATAATACAAAATATACATAAATAACATTAAAAATAAAATTAAATAAAACAATAACTCTTAGATTCTTTATTTCTAAAATTTTAATAATAATTTTTTACCTTTCATTATTAAAATAATCATAATTTTTTTTCACAATGCTCAGAATAATCTAAAACTTAAATCATTAGAAACTAGACATTTAAGACATAAAAATTCATAAGTTATGTGTTAAATTTGATGACCTCTTAAGCTTCCAAAAGTCAGTCAAAATTTGCCAAAAAAACCCACAACTTTGTATTACTATTTATTCCATTGAGTTGAATACTCGATAAATTCCTCACTTAAACTCAACATATATGATTGTCTTCTCCACCATCGTCTTGAATTTTTTTAATACTTTGAATTTTTTAATACCTCAAATGCCTTGGATTTTTTTAATTCGAAGGTCTCCATACACGATATTCAGAGTTCTTTTAAAAATATGTCTTTGCTTGTTTGCCAAGTACACAATTTTCACAAAACTTTTTAATAAAATCAATATGGGGTAGCATGCAGATGATTTTCTTTGTTACTAACTCTTTTAACCTACTGCAATGTAGATGTACATGAGTGTCATAAGTTTGTTTTGTCCTTCATATTGATTTGCAGCACATCTCTTGTATATTCTTCACGTTGAGTTTGAACATCTGATTTTTCGTCATCTCCTCATTCGTGGGTAATTGGTCATGTTTATCCTTCCAGTTCAACATTCGATCTTTCATAAAAACCAAACACTCATTCTCCAATAATTGTCTCATGCTAATAATATTACTTTTTATCCTTCCAGTTCAACATTCGAATCGGATCGGATCGGATTCGGATGAAGTTTTGGAGCCGATCCGATCGGATCCAAAACTCCAATCCGATAACATTCGGATCGGATTAGATCGGCATCAATCCGATCCAATCCGATCCGTTGCCCACCCCTAACTATAATGGTGTTGCTTCTCGAACCCCTCTCGCTTCTCTATCTAGGCCCTTCTCTGCCGGCGCTGACGAGATTGGTTTAGTTTCTTGAAAAGGGGGTGAGTTAGAAAAATTCATGTTAAGTATTCATTAATTTGTCAACATACAAAAAAGAAAGATTGTTTAGTGGTTAAATATTAAATAATTTTTTTCATAAATTCAAGATTAATATTTTTAATTCTAAATATCCTCTAATAAAGGTATGTAATATTTCTAATACGTGTGTTTAAATATTTTTTCAGCTTTGGTTATCATTAAGTATTCATATTTTTTACTAATACTTGTTAAGTATTCATTAATTTGTCATCATACAAAAAGGAAAGACAATTTACTTGTTAAGCGTTAAAAAGTTTTATTTTTATTATTTTTATGATAAATTTAAGGTTAATATTTTTAATTGTAAATATCCTCTAATAAGGGTATGTAATATTTCTTACTATATTTTTCAATTTTGATCAAAATAAAGTTCATTTGAGTTGTTTTTCGAAAATACTAGTGTTGAAAATCCAATTTGGGTCAATCAAACATAAGTTTAGGTCGATTGAAACTATTTTGGATCAAATAATGAAAATTTCAAGATACTACAAGTGTCCAACGAAATACATTCAATGTCGGCCAAAAAACCCCTCAACGGTAACAAATTATTGATAAAAGAGGAGAGTTCATTTGAAGAGCAATTCAGTGAATTTTTTACTTGCTACTTTACTATTTCTACTTGAGATTTTATATTCAAAATTTTAGTAAGCGATTATTATAAAAAAACTCAAATATTTGATAAATTTCTTTTGCGAAATAGAGGGAAAAGAAAGAACAATTCAAAAGAAGAGTGAAATTTAACGATGTGATTGACATTAGCAAATCAACTCAATAAATAATCATGCACCGAAGGATGAATTTTCATAGTGCAGCCTTGAAGCGCATATATAAAATTAAGGTTGAGCGACCCACTTTAACACTAAATTTCTTTCTATGTTAATCTTTATATTTATTGCATTAATAATATATGAATTAGAAATGTAAAAGTAGAAAAAAAAAAACAAGTTTACTTTCTTTGCTTGGTGTCACGGTCCTACTTTCAAAAGATCGTGCGGCACCCAATATCACGGTCATAATGGGTCAACTTACGAGTGTGCCAGCAGCATCGAGTGTCCACGTCGTTAGAGCGAGCTTTTTGTCTAACGAGCGAATGAGTATACGAGTTAATTCGACACGAGCGTCATGAGTATAATGCGAATAAAGAGAGTGTGTTGCAAATAGCTTGTTCATTGATAAATAGCAAAATTACAACGTTTGGTAGGATGGTCTTTGTGCGATCATGCCTCACCCCTAAAGTGCAAGCTTGGCCATATTAGCTAAAAGCATGGAAGGCATGGTCATGGTAGAGTGGACGAAAAATGAAGATAGTGTTTAATAGATCGAGATGGGTCCTGGGAGCTCTTCTTATAGCCAACGTTCTCATGGCTACCCGGGTTTCACTGTGCCGTTCTGTCCACCCACTTCTCAGGCGCCCTAACCCTCTTCCGCATTCCTTTTCTTCTCCTAAACGTTTGCCCAGATCCCTTCCCTGCCCTCTCTGGTCCTCCGCTTTCTCCCTCTGCCTAAGCAACCTTCATCGCTCCATCACCTCTACTTCGCTCCCCTCATTTTCTTCCTGTCCTTCTCTCTCCGCTCATTCAATGGCGACTTCTGTTGTGGATGATGGTCTCCCATCAAACCCTCTTCTGCAAGACTTCGACTTTCCTCCTTTTGACGCTGTCGAGGCGGAGCACGTTCGTCCTGCCATTCGGGCCCTTCTGAAGAAGCTGGTGTGGCTCTTTTTAGTGCTTGTTTTGCTGTGTCTTTCTGGTTGATGGTGATTTTTTTAATTGATTTCTTTTGTTTGGCTGCTTGGGTATCGTTGATTTGTTATTTGTTTGGGTGCCTGCTTTTTAGGAGGCTGATTTGGAGGAATTGGAGAGTAAGGTGGAACCCTCTTGGTCGAAGTTGGTCGAGCCATTGGAGAAGATTGTTGATCGACTGAGTGTGGTTTGGGGGATTGTCAATCATCTCAAGGCTGTTAAGGACACTGCGGAACTCCGCTCTGCCATTGAAGAAGTTCAGGTAGCCCAGTCGCATATTAGTTTACTTATCATTGGAGTCTGGTATCGGATATGAGCCCTTATTTTATGGACATTTTCTAGTAAACTAATATTCGCTCCTCACACACTGATCAAAGGAAATCCAGGTTTCGTAGTTAGGATTCTTCTATTGGTTTATTAATCTTTAAAGAATGAAGAGAAGGTAAAATCTTATTAGACTAAATACCAAATCCTGTCATCCTAAGGTAACGACGAACAGGGGCTTCTCCTCAATCTAAATAAAAAAATGTTCTTGCAGAAGAAGAATGAAATTCTATCAATATTCTGACTAATGATTCAAAACTATTTGGTTAGTATATGAAAGAATATGTACGAATTTCTATATTTTGGGCTCTATCTGGCATTTCAGTTGTTTTTCTCCATCCTATCCACTAGTCTTGCTCTAGTCTAACAAAACATGGACTGAAAACGTCGATCTCTACTTGGGTCTACATTTATTGGTTCATGGTTTTCAGCCCGAGAAGGTAAAATTTCAGCTTAGATTGGGGCAAAGCAAACCCATTTACAAAGCATTTAAAGCTATTCAAGAATCCTCCGAGTGGCAAACTTTGCCTGACGCTCGCAAGCGCATAGTAGAATGTAAGTATCATAAAATCTCTCACACTAAAGATTTGTAGGCTTTGTTGACTTTCTTGTTTAGTAATGTTTGTAGAATTTGTTATTTCATAGTACCTTTTCATGTTCCACAGCTCAAATCAAGGATGCAGTTCTCAATGGTGTTTCCCTTCCAGATGATACAAGAGATCAATTTAACAAGATCGAGCAGGTTTGCGTGTGTAGAATACAACCATGCCCATTTTTTTAAGGATTAAGTAGATTGAATTTACAAAAATTAAGTATAATGAAAGATTGTCGATTGGTGAAGCTGTTGCAAATATTACAACTTTCTTTAAAGGTGGCATTGTCTCTCCCTCTGTTTTAGTTGTGACATCTAATTTGATTATAAAATCTCCTCCATCCTCTTTTTCTTTCCTAATTTTTTTAAATACAACATGATTTTAGAACAATTTTTTTTGTCCTGTCCTTTCTTCCTCTTTGCAGGAACTGGAAAGACTATCTCAAAAATTTGGGGAAAATGTTTTGGATGCAACAAAGAAGTTTGAGAAGTTAATTACAGACAAGAGTGATCTCGATGGGTTGCCTTCTACTGCATTAGGGATGGCTTCACAGACAGCAATATCTAAGGTTTTATACACAAAATGATTTTTTCTCTTTCTTTCTCTAAGTGGGGACTTTTTTATTCCAATCGTTAATGTTGAAATTGCAAAACATAAATTATTTATTCACCAGGGGCACGAAAATGCCACTGCCGAAAATGGTCCTTGGATCATTACATTGGATGCACCATGTTATCTATCCGTCATGCAACACGCTAGAAACCGAGCCTTGCGAGAGGAAGTTTATCGTGCCTACGTAAGTCGTGCTTCTAGTGGAGATCTAGACAACACAGAAATCATTGACCAAATCTTGAAGCTTAGGTTGGAAAAAGCTAAACTCCTTGGTTATAATAACTATGCAGAGGTAGCTACAACTTTTTTTATTTCATACTGACCCGTGGTATGATTAACTGACTAACTTTATTTAAATCAGGTAAGCATGGCAACCAAAATGGCTACAGTAAAAAAAGCTGAAGATCTCCTAGAAAGGCTTCGTAGTGCTTCCTGGGATGCTGCGGTGCAAGGTATGGTGTGATGTGAGCATGTGGTACTTGGGAATAGTTTTCAATTCATATGGTTTTGAGCAGCAAATATGGCTTTAATTTCAATTTGAGATCCATTGTTTTGTTATTCAGAAAACATCTCTAGTTATTGAGAATTATATTTCTTGTTTCCTTATTAAACTGCATATTTTTCTGAAAGATTTATTTACTTCATTTTATCCGCCTAAATTTTTTCTCAATTCTCTTTCTTATGAAGATTTGGGTCTTTTTATCATTGGAATTTCTCACTCATGTTCAATCTATATTTCTGATTAAAGGATTCAAGTTAATATATTCAAACGCAGATATCAGTAGCATGTCTAGATAAAAAGTATTTTGGAATCTATTATCTAAGTTCCAGGTTCCACCGTGCTTTATCTCTGTAACACTTTCTGATATATGCCACCAACTTAATCTATTGATTCAACTTTTATTTTATATTTTTCTTTTTTTTTATAATGAACCATCTAAGTCTTTCAATTTTGTTTCTTAGATATTGAAGAGCTCAAGAATTTTTCAAAGAAAGAAAAGGCTGTAGAAGCTGATGATTTATATCACTGGGATATCAGCTTTTGGAGTGAGAGGCTTCGTGAGTCAAAATATGACATCAACGAGGTGTGGTCTCTAGGTTAATGCTCCATTTGATTGGGGTCTGTAATTTGCTAGAAATGAACTGAAAATTTTGGATCGTTTGGTATTTGATGTATTCGTAAATCATATTATTACTTTTAGGAATGGTAATATTTATTTTGTTCTGTTTTACGATGTTCAGAATACGATTTAAATACACTTGCCAAAGTCTAGAGTGATTTTTCTCTTTTTATTTTCTGTAGTTTATTGCTTTGTTTGTTTCATTTCACCTAATTATATGTCCTGCAAAATTTATTTGTGATAATCTAAGCATTCATTTTTATCATAAAGCTGTGTGATACAGTTCTTTTATCTTTAGGTATAAAGAGATTATGACATGTATGAACTCTGGCTTTAACGGTGAAAAAAGATATATGGATGGGCTTGTCTCCTTTCATGGCTAATTTCTTGAATTTACAATTTCCACGTGCAAAATTATGTGTCCAAACCAGCAACTGTTGGTGGAATTTAAGATCACATTCAATTAAACTTTTATTCTATGATTGTTCACATTCTCATTTGTAAAAATCTGTTTTCTGTTGGTCTACAGGAAGAATTACGCCCATACTTCTCCTTGCCAAAAGTTATGGATGGCCTCTTTAACCTTGCCAAGATCCTCTTTGGGGTCCATATTGAACCAGCTGATGGTCTAGCACCGGTAAAAAAAAATCCTTGTAATGTTCCTCTTATCTTAATTGCCCATTCAAATGACCCATGATTCATATTTAGGTTTGGAACAAAGATGTAAGTTTCTACTGCGTAAAAGACTCATCTGGGAGTCCAATTGCCTACTTCTATTTTGATCCATATACTCGTTCCTCAGAGAAAAGGGGAGGAGCATGGATGGATGAGGTTGTTGCTCGCAGTCTGGTGTTATCTAGTGATGGTTCATGTGCAAGGTTGCCTGTTGCTCACATGGTTTGCAATCAAACACCTCCAGTCGGGGATAAACCTAGCCTAATGACTTTTCGGGAGGTAAATTTTATTATATTAGCTTACTATGCCGTTACGTTTGTGTGCAAGTTCAACCCGCGAGTAGTTTTTAGTTTCTTTGCACAAAAAAGGTTTTTTTTAGTGACAAACACAGAGCCTTAGCTGCTTTATATGAATTTATGCTGTTCAAAATTTCTCTGTATGTCTCTTAATTGTAAATTTTTTGTAATTTAAGATAAATACTTCCAAGCTTTGCATTCCAAATGCTAGAAAGGAACACATTAATTTTTTTATAATGTGGGAGGTCTACATTAGTCAACTATGCAATGTGGTGTTCAACCTCAGTTCAATTGGATCTGGTTGAGACCTCAAATACTTCTTATTAATGAATGCTGGTGATTAACTTCTAACTACTGTGTTTCTTGTGCTGCTTTGTTTTTTCGGTAATACAAACTTGCAAATTTTAGCTTTCCGTTCAGACAGGCATGCATATGTGTATTTGTTACAGTTTTCTGTATTTTCTAACAGATAGTTTGACTGAAGTGAGAAGCTTTGGTTTTGGGTCTTTCATGGCTTGATGTTCATTATTAATTTGACTTAAACCCTTGAGTTGAGAATATATGCAGGGATCATGGTACTTAATAAGTCCGGAAACTTAATAGTTTTTTGTTATTTGCTAAAAGTAAAGGTCTTTCTCTTCAGGTTGAGACAGTGTTCCATGAATTTGGTCACGCATTGCAGCATATGCTGACCAAGCAGGATGAGGGTTTTATTTCTGGTATTCGAGGAATAGAATGGGATGCTGTTGAATTACCATCTCAGTTCATGGAAAACTGGTGTTATCATAGGTACTTTCCAAAGATCTTGACTTTGATAGCATGTGATGAATAGTTTATTTGAAAGACCTTCCTTCTCAAGCTCGTGCTAAAAGATTTCTCCTAACAGATTTAATTCTTTACTTTTAATAAGAAATTTGTGAATGCCATCAGCATGATCAGTTTCCATCTTTTTATTTGACAACATATAGGTAGACGATATTATTTTGAATTCTTTTCTTGGAAAAACTTGAAAACAACAATTAATGACCAATGTGTTACCCCTAGATGTTCTTATCAACAATAAGAGAGTTCAGTAATTTCAATTAAGAAAGAAGAATTTACGATCACTAACGACGACCTATGGCAGAGGAACAACATTTCTCTGCCATTCACTCTCATCCTCACACACTCTCTTCTTAACTGAATATCAATACCTCCTCTTTCTTACCATTCACTCTCATCCTCACACACTCTCTTCTTAATGGAATATCGATACCTCCTCTCTTATCTTCTTCCTATTTATACCTTACTCACTTTGGAACCATATATGTCCTTTTTATCTCTTACAATGGTTCTCACTTGTCTCCTTATTTTGCTTTATTATCCATCTTCACGTGGTGCTCTTCCTTCGTTTGTGCACTTGGACAAATGGAGGGGGAAATCTTTCCTGCACGCCCAAGAAACGACCTTGTCCTTAAGGTTCAAGAGAAAATATTTGTCATGGCCCATTTGACGGAAAAACTTTCATATCGTTAGAACCGGTATTTTTGTAAAAAGGAAGTTGTCAACTCTCTTTGGATATCCATTATACTCTCAGGCTGTAGTAAAGGAGTCCATCCATGGGCAGTGGTTGGTATGTTGGTCAAATTCTTGGACAAGGCACCTTTAGCCCGATTAAAGGCATCAAATATGAAAAGCTGGAGGGATGGCAGAATGAAGAGAAAGTCAAAGTTTGTAATCCACTGTTACCCCTCCTTGTGAATGATTTCATATGGGCTATTAATCTTGGTGCAAGCTTGATGGTTTGGAAACATTCCATTACGATAAGGGAGGGGGCAACATGCATCCACTCACCGATGGCATTATGCACATCCCTCCGATTCCGCTAAGATTTTTCAAAAGGTGATCCAATATAGTGTTGGGACACCAGTCAAAGAAAAGCAAAATTAAACTACTTTATGCCAATTCGAGAGGGCATTCCCTTCAAAAGTCTTTGGACTTCACAATATTCAATAATGCTTTATAAAATATACTGACCCTCTATTTATGATTATTTCTCCTAACTAACTTTTATTCAAACAGATAAGAAATCTCTAAATTATCTTCTTCATTCAAATTTGAAACAACTAACTTTTATTCAAACCCATAGAAAATTTCTAAAAATTATCTCCCTTGAAAACAACTAACTAATCTAGAAAGGGTAAAAAAGGAAATGCAAGATGAGATCATTTGGTAACTAGTTGAAGTTAGTTGACCCTCAAACTCCAAATGCACTTCTTGGCATTTTAATACAATTGTTGCTCCTAAAATCTCAAATACTATCTCCAAATGCAAGAAGTAGTCTTTCTTAGTCCTATTATAGAGAAGAGTATTGTAAAAAACAGAAACTCACTCAAATACGGTTGGAACACTATATTCATTAGAGTTTGGAAAGTGGACGTTGCATTCATTTGGTGGTTCGTCCATTCTGTGTCGCTAGTGCCCGTAGTTGGAGCACTAGTCCTCAATGCAATCTTAAAGGTATGTCTGCCAAAGTCATCATCATTTGTCGATTGATTTTTTACTTCCTGGCTAAGGAGTAGATAGTTGTCACTTTCCTTCTCTTTAGTTGTGGGTAAGCTACCATATAGAAATAGTTATTTACCCTTATCTTCTAGCTATGCTACATCAATCTTACATTCATGTTGGTTTTCCCACTTATTGTAGCTACGTTATTCCTAGCATCACCTTCACTCCTTGCATGGCTATAGGAAAAAAAATGGCACACAATTGCACATCTCCCATTGATAGCAAAACTTGCTGGGAGAGGCTAGTGTTCTGTTCTTTCATCTCATTTCGTAGTTTAGCACTATATGAAGTCGTGGTGGTCACCAGAATCTCGATTGGCTGAGCTAGTTGTTGCGAAATGATGTTGACAGTAGCACCACTGCCAATGAGTACTTCTGCTGGCCATTGGTAGATGATCCCATTTATTTTAATAGCAAGTAGAGATTTCTTGCTCTCCACAAAGTTAGAGGTTAGCTCTAATGGGTCGTTGATCTCATCAAATGAGTTTCAATCAGTTTCACTGTTATTCTCCTCCCTATTGGGACCCTTTTCCAACATAATTACTTGACGCCTCTTATTGTGAGATTGGTGTCCATCAACGATCGCTCAATAGCATAGTCTTTTCTCCCTTCGACGATGCATCTATGCTTATGTCAATCAACGTTTGGGAGGTTCTAATTTTATAAATTTTGCACAGGTTTAGTTAGAAAGTATAGAGCCATAGGTGTAAGAACCATTGTTTCTCACCTAGGAATTGGTTGAATGAAGTTGTATTTACCTTCATCGAGTTGGCCAAACTCTATCAACCGCCATAATCCTGTAGATCTTAACAGCGGCACCTCTCCTTTTATTGTGCTCTAAGTCCTTGGAAGAATGCACTCATTAGGATTTTCTCCAGTACACGAGGTAGATAGGCAATCAACCCTTCAAAAGAAATCTGATATTCATCAAAACTTGTAATCTTTTGTGGGATGAACAATTGGTCACAATGATTTTCATCTTCCACCAGCCTGAACGATCAGACAACATTCTCTTGAGCTCAAGCAATACCTTACTTGGCGGAGACTTTGTGCTCAATGCAACCTTGACAATGTCATCCTTTCAAAGCAAAGCACCGTTGCTTCAACCTTCTCTTCTTCCTTCAGCGATAGTCATGCATCATCTTCTTGATTGTCGAAAATGGAAAGTTCCACCGAAATCTTTCTTGACAGTAATACTGTACTGCATTTACTTACCATCGATTATCTTGTCTTTCTGTGCTGACATCTTCTGTGTTTTCCCTTGGTGTCTTTCCTTGAGCTGCGATACCAAGTGTAGTATATCTTGCTCTGTGGCCAACAATCGGTCCAACTTCTCCTCTATGCAATTTTTTTCTCGATGACTTCTAACGAAGGTAAATTCGCCAAATCATCTTTAAAATTTTGTGTCTCATTGTTTCACCTCTCTTCTAGTTCTTCTTCCGGCTCCTAACGGTGAATAATGGATCTTTGTGCTATTGTAGTACTCTAATACCACTTGATACACTGATATTCTTAAGAACAATAAGAAAGAAAGTTCAGTAATTTCAATTAAAAAAGAAAAAATTACAATCAACAGTAATTGTCCTCCCCTACTATCTTGCTACTCATTATCTATTCCTCCTCTTTCCTATCATATTCCTATTTATACCTTGTTCTCTTTGTAATTATATTTGCCCTCTCTCACAATGGGTCTCACATGTCTCTTTATTTACGTAATTATCCAACTTTATGTGCTCTTCTTCCTCTGGTGGTACATGAGACTATTTGAAGGGTCTATCACAATGCTAATCAGCTCTAAGGTGGCTGAGTGAAAATATTTAGTGACATTGCTTTTTTACTTTTGGTAGTTTTGAAGTTAATTTAGTACGTATTCAATTTATTATTATTTAGTCTCAAATACACTCTTTACATAGCTAGTGCAAACTTTAGAGCTTAATAACTTAATAATGTTGCTTTTTTGTATTTCATTGAATATTGAATTTTATTTGGTTTTTCATAGTCTATTTAAACAGTTGAACTACTTGTTTTTTTGAAGAGTGATGTTATGGACCGAAGCCCTATAGACTCGTTTGTCGGAAAGCAATATTCTCGTAGAGTTTAGTTATTGCTTCCTATTTTAAATATTTCCTAATTTGAATATTTTCTAATTTGAATTAGTATGAATTAGGTTAGTTGCCATATTTCTAATAGTTTCCCTATTTCTAGTTTTATGTAGCCTATTTAAAGGCAGCCTCTATATGAGAAAGATATCAATCAAGCAAGTCTTTTTATTTCTTCTTCTTTTCCCTAACTCTATTTCCGCCGGAAGAGGGATGGTTACCTGATCTCCGGGTGTCCCTGAGTCCGATCATAACAAATGGACCAAAAGTTCTTTGTCTCTTCTTCAACTGACCACTACCTTTATTCAATATTCATTAACTACCTCGTTAAATGTAATATTTTTCTTCATTTTTTTCAAAATTTTATGGAATCATAAGGGACACTTTGATGAGCATCGCAAAGCACTATGAAACTGGAGAGAATCTCCCTGAAGATGTATATTTGAAGCTTCTTGCAGCTAGGACCTTCCGCGCAGGGTCCCTCAGTCTTCGTCAGGTTAGTGCACTGTGCTCAAACCATGTCGAGGAGTTAATTCAATTCATTTTGTGCTTGTATTTTTAAATTATTGAAAACAAATTAGTTGGTTAGAGAACTCGAATATGAATTTTTTTTATCATACAACAAAATTTTGCAGATAAGGTTCGCCACTGTTGATTTGGATCTTCACAGCAAATATACTCCAGGAGGATCAGAATCCATCTATGATGTTGACCAAAGGGTTTCTGAACTTACACAAGTGATGCCTCCATTACCGGAAGACAGATTCCTTAGTAGTTTCAGCCATATTTTTGCAGGTTAGTTTTTACCCATAATGCTCTCCCTCCGTCCCTCTCTCTCTGGCGTTGGTTTTATGGCATCAATCCTTATTATTATTCTACCCATTTCAGGTGGATATGCTGCTGGGTACTACAGTTACAAGGTAAGAAGCTGTGTAGCTCTTATGAATTGTGTTAGTTATGCTTTGTGACTTCATCGTTGAATGTGGCATCTAAATTCAAGTGAAAAAATCCTGCTGATATATACAATTCATCAACGTTGCAGTGGGCTGAGGTTTTGTCTGCAGATGCTTTTTCAGCATTTGAAGACGCTGGATTGAATGACATCAAGGTAAGTTTGAAAGGCTTGTCATCAAAGATTTGCCTTTTCCATCTTTTTTCGCATTTGTGATGGACAAAGTGTTTTTCTTCAGGCTGTCAAGGAAACTGGGAGCAGATTCCGAGAAACAATTCTTGCTCTTGGAGGGGGAAAGGCTCCTTTAGAGGTTAGAATGCTCAATATTTACTGCTTAGTTATCATCAACAAATGTACTTAGTAAGTCCTAAGTTTCTGAAAAGCTGGGAGTAAATAGTTTTACTGTTGTGTCGTCTGTGTTCAGGTTTTCGTGCAATTCCGAGGGAGAGAGCCTTCACCAGAGGCGCTGCTCAGGCACAACGGCCTTCTGTCCGTCCTTGCCTCCGCTTGAATATCAAGAACCAAAGAAAATCTTCCTTTTATCATTTCCATGGAACTACGTAGGTCTCAATCTTATGCCCGGTAATTATTTGATGGACAACTATAATTAAACATTTGATCTAAAGCCAAGTTAAAAATATCAAATTTGGTGGGAGCATTGCAACCTTAGTGGTTGGAATGGTTTCAAGTTTGTGCAAATACTCCATAATGTCAAAGTTGAACACTTTACATTTGATGATATTGGATATGAGAAAATGTATGCATTTAGGGATTGAATAAAGATGTGGTTTGGATAGTTTTGAAGACTTTTTTTCCAGAAACTCTTCGGTTGGTGATTTAGAGTAAGATCATTAATGTGAAGACGAACTAGTCCTGCATATGCTTGCTTCCTGGCAAGTCTATCTTTGCTAATTTGAAAATTTTTACCCAGTATGTTTGTTGATTAGCTTAGTTGATCGGACGGTTGCACATAAACAGTAAGAGCAAGTTTAGAGTTAGTTTTTAGCATATCTTTCTTATATATAGTTGTGTAATAAATAATTATTTATATTTTTATAAATTTAATTATGTAGCGATGCCGATGCGTTAGGAAGTATAGTTGTGTAATAAAAAAGTAATTCTAGAATAGTCGGTAGTAAACATTGTTATGTAAAACAAGAAGTATGCAATGTATTTTCTTAAAACCAATGTAGTTTTGTTTTTATTTCTTTTATTTTTCTTTCACTTTACAATCCAACTATTGGGGGTTATAGAGTCTAAGAGAGAGTACACACCATTTTATCATGCGGGACTAGAGTTGTCAATTGAGCGAGCCAGCTCGTGGCTCGCTCGGCACTATAGCAATCTGAATTAGGCTAAAGCCCGACTCGAGCCCAATCTCAGCCTCAAGAGCTCTAGCAAGTGAGCCAGGCTCGCTAGACCCAAAATCCCCGAGCCCAAATCTCGTTCTCATTATCCCCTTGCCGCCGACAACTCGTTATCGCCGGTTGTCATACCTCATCGTGAGTTGTCAGATGTTGCCTTCTTCGTAGACTTCACAGCTCCTTGTCTGCTCGTAGTCTCCTTGGCACTTCTTTGAAGTGTCAGATGTCTCGGAGTTCAGTCGCTCATCGGTCGGCATCTCCGACAACGTCAGGAGTCTCGGGAGTTCGGCTATTGTTGAGAGAGGTTAACGTCTAGCATTGACACTTGGGAGTCTCGACAAAGAGAGATACCTCTCTCTCTCTCTCTTTCTTCGGCTATCGATGTGTAAATGAAGGTTGCAATGGTCATCAAATCTTGTGAAGGCAGTGATATGTATAAAAGACTGGAGCAATGTCGTTACGAGAGATCAACAACGAGAAGATATTTTAGCGGAAGAATTAAAAATTTTGAATTCGAAAACTATTAATTTTGTAAGTATAAGTTGTAATTTTATGTAATTTTTTACACTTATAATTTTTTGATATTTTGCAGGTGATTGACAATTAGATAAACGTCAACTTAATTGGGATATATTTAATATGTTGTTATGCAAATGTCAAATTTTTTTTTAAAAAAATTTAAGTTTTCAATGATATGTAATTTTTTAGTAATAATAAATACATTTTTTATATTAAATGTTCTAATAAAATATTTGCTTTATAATACTAATTGTTTAATTATTCTTCAAATTTTTGAATAACAAATACAAAATATTTAAAAAATTAAATATAAATTAATGATATTTACGTATGTCAGACTCGTTTAAGCTTGACAGGCTCGACTTGGCTCATTTAGGCTCGAGTCAAAACTTTTTAATGAAAGCTCAACAAGCTTGACTCAATTAGACTCGACAGGCTTAACGAGCTAGATTTTTTCTAGCTCGGCTTGCTCGAGTCGGCTCGAATGTTGGCTCTATGCAGGACAATTAAACTTGAACCCCTCTCAAAATTAACTATTTACATACATTTATTAATTTAAATCTATCTTACCTTTGATCGTTGCGGCAATCTCGGGAGAGAGTAAGCACCATAAGACATCTTTCGAAAAAAAATCTAATTCGAGCTCTACCCACAACAGCCTGGTGTGTCATGAAAAGTTACCCATGGAAAATTATAAAAACGATGCAAGAAATGTAAATGAACATATAACGTCACACTTAATATGTTCATTAGGCAACACGAGCTATTGTTCTGAACTACTTCAATAGGCATAACGTCACACTTAATCATCTACCGAAATACTGTTCATTTTTTTGCCGTAACTTTTGAATACCATAACTTATTCTATATATCTCGAAATGATTTGATTTTAAAGTCATATCTCACTCTGTGTAAACGACATCGACCGTGGATCCCCACAAGGTCAAAATACGCCCAAGCATCCACAAGCATGCATAAAATCAATGATTAGACGTCAATGACACATAATATGATTTTATACAATCATACCCAATACATCTCCCAATAAGCAATAAAACCTAATACTTCAGAGTGTAGACCCATAAGAGGCAAAAGACATGCATGATTACTTACCTTAAATCGTTTGTGTAGTACTTCAAATTCGATTGCACCTCTAATTAAACACGATGACAATGTACATTAATATCTCGAAATTGTACTACTGTGTTACCTTAACTTTCAATAAGCATATCTTTTTATCCATTCATTTAAATTGATTGATGCTGAGTCCTAATATTTCTTATAAAGTCTACTTCAATTTTCTATAGAAATACATAGTCATGATAATGCTTAAATTTCATGAAATCCTTAACTAAAGGTGGGCAAAACTGGACCAAAACTGCCGGTTATAATCCGCTCTTGGTTCTAATTTTTTAAAAAATTGGTAATTTATGGGCCGATGCCGGCCTTTAGCAGTAAAAAAACAATGAAACCGTTACTGGGACCATGAGTCAAAAAGTTCTAAAATCTAGTAAAACTCTATCTAAACCTTAATAAAATCCGATATAAATTCTAAAATTGGTTTTAAACTCATTCAATTACTTAAATTCCAACCCAAATATAATATAAAAAAAAATTATTATTATTATATTTTAATTTATTTTAAATATAAAAACACCAGGTTAAAACTAGAATGAAATCAAAATCATTGATTTTGATGCTGGTTCCAAAAATTCAGAACCGTGAGTTCCAGTTCCAGTTCTATTTTGGGATAAAATCAGGCCGGACCGACCCGTGCATAGAGCCGGCAAACGAGCGAGTTGGCTCGACAGCTCACTCGGCCGGCTCGGTTAGGTGTCGAGCCGAGCCAGGCTCAGACCGGAACAGTGACGAGCCTGGCTCGCTCGAGCCTGTAGGTCTAGCCCGAGCCGAGCTCGACGGATGAGGCTCGCGAGCCTAACGAGCCAGGCTCGTCAGGCTCGAATCGTCGGCCGTCGCTGTCGGTTGGGGTCGACACAAATCGAAAGGATCCGTCTGTGGAAAATCAGGGGTCGACACATGTAGGACGGGGTCGACACATTTGCACGCTGCACTACATTTTGTGTCGACCCAAAATACCTTGTGTCGACCCTTGTAAACTGCATGTGTCGACCCTAGAAAAAAAATTGTGTCGACCCTAGAAAAAAAATTGTGTCGACCTTACCATAATCTGCATTTTACATGTCGACCCAACCTATTTGTGTCGACCATGTCCTACATGTGTCGACCCCAGATTTTCCAGAGACGTATCCTTTCGATTTGTGTCGACCCCAACTTACATGTGTCGACCCAAGGTATTTGACTTAGTCTTTAAAAAGTTTAGTTAACCTAATTCAACCATCGTTCGTCGATTTTTCATAAAATGGGGAGTCGGGGACTTCCAACCCCGATTCGGGTTACAACATAGCGATTAATGTGACGTGAGGCTAAGCTAGTAAACTTAGACTTTCTCATTTTTTAAAATTCTGGTTACAACATAATATATCGAATTTTAAACAATTTATAATGATTTTTTTAGGTTCATTTTCGGCTCGATTAGGCTCGGAAGTTGGGCTCGCTCGGCTCGAGGCTTGGCTCGAATAGCTCGCTCGAGCC
This sequence comes from Begonia fuchsioides, assembly GCA_003255005.1. NCBI lineage: Eukaryota > Viridiplantae > Streptophyta > Magnoliopsida > Cucurbitales > Begoniaceae > Begonia > Begonia fuchsioides. The sequence goes on along the minus strand of QAOC01029384.1, from coordinate 47,032 downwards.
AAAAATTTTGGAAAAAAGTTCGACAAGCTCGGCTCGAATAGCAACCGGCCGAGACCGGGCTCGTTTGCCGGCTCTACCCGTTGCACACCCTTATCCCTAACCCAAAAAAGTTACACCTGATTATCATTATTTTTCAAACAATCAAACTCAATCATCATCTTAAACATACTAAACTTGTGTAATTGACTCATTCTATTCATAGAACATTTATTTGGCAAACTTAAATACATGATTTTTGTGGTTTGAGCAAGATGAGAAGTTGGAATTCCAGAATACCTCTACGAATTCTCCTTCTCCCTTGTTCTTCACTTCACTTTTAGTTGCTTCGATCCTTCATTTCTATGTGGTTTTCTACAAAAATTCCGAGCAAGCCAGCAGGCACAAATGCAACCTCTATTATATTTAAAATTGCAAACAAACAAAAATATTGAAGGGCAACGACAGACATCTGCCCATTTAGTATTGTCTACTCACTATTCACGCTCATTCGTTCATACTATTCAACCTCTATGACAGAGTACATTTTAAGGTAGAGATTGATGTTATGCTGTCATTTAAATTCGGACCACAGTTCTATTTGTGCAAGTCTAGTGACCTATACTAAGAATCTCATTAAATTATTTTTTCTATAAATTCATCTCCATCGGAATTCCAAATCTCACAATGATCTCTATGACATCTGTGAGATTTGAACTTTTCATCGGTTTAAATGTCTTTAAATCAGAACAAAATGAATTGATTAAGCTGCCATATGAAGTTATTTTCATCTGCAAAAAGTCATTTTTCACACACGAAACCTCCATTAATGGAGTCCATCTGCAAAATCAACAACCACTTAGAAATCCCTCACCTTAAAACGCTTGGAAAAGAAGAAATCTCGAAACCACAGAGGAGAGGATGAAAGCACAGCGAACAAACAAGTCATAGGACCAAAGACAATTTGCTTGGGCGGTCTCGGCCTCAAAACCCTCTTCACCACATGCTTAGCGAACACTGAAGCGTCCATGGATTTGCTATTCTGCGAAGCACTGGCCCTCTCCGCTATAGCTTCCCCAAACTCCCTGTAAATTTTCCACTCTCGAACTTTCAAATCCTCGACGTTGGCTCGACCAAAGTTAGATTTTATGGCCCCTGGCAATACCATGACCACATTAATCCCAAATGGCCGCAATTCGACGCGTAAAGTGTGCGACATTGCATGAACGGCTGCTTTGCTAGCGCAATAAGATCCCGCCCATGGCGTTGGAACCCGTCCCACGATGCTGCCCACGTTGACTATGGTGCCACGGCCTTGCAAAGCCATTTGCGGCAAGACGTTGTGAACCATTCTAAGTTGGCCCAGCGCGTTCACTTCCCATGTCTTTCTTGTTGTCTCTAATGGCAGCTCGGCTAGAGGGCCGGTTCCTCCTATCCCCGCATTGTTTACTAGAATGTCTATTCGGCCGGTTTTCGATAGTACTAGGTTTATAGCCGCAGCAACACTTTCGTCCGAACAGACGTCGAGTTCAAGCAGATCGATTTTTTCGGACCGGAGATCTGACATTTCGGGCATGCGTTTGGGAATGTCAGTGGCGAAGACGTGGCAATTTTGGTCCGCAAATGCCTTGCAATATTCGTAACCAATGCCTCCTTTGGCGCATCCTGTGACGAGAACAACCTTTCGATCGACCATGTTTTCGATCTGGCTCTTCTTTGGAGGTTCGATTTGATACTTAATAGTGTTGGATATTGCATATGCTTGTGGAATATGCTTTGGCTTGATACGAACTATGCGTGATTCGGGGTTCCTTTGTTTTCTCAGTTTTGTTCTTGATAGTTTATAACTAACATTATTTTCTACGAATTTATCTATTTATTTATGTGTAAAGCACGACGTGAGATTTAATTATCTTGAATTATTCTTGTGTCGAAAGGGGAATCTCAGTCAAGCGGCCAGCCATCAGTAAAAATAGAAGCTACTGTGCTAGTGAAAAAACTGAAGTAGAGGAAGGTAAATTAAAGTCACGAGGAGAGAGCAGGTAACGAAGCGGAAGCAAGTGCCCATGAACAAAATGGCCCCTAGAGCTGGCAAACGCTCGGCTCGCTCGACACTGTAGCGAGCTCGAGCCAGGCTCGGCTTGACACTGTAGCGAGCCGAGCTCGAGCCGAGCCGATTCGGGCTCGCGAGCTCGAGCCAGGCTCGTGAGCTCGGCATTGTAGCCAAAACTGAATTTGTTCCCGTTCCAAACGTCGTCTTTGTTCATAGATCTGTTCGTCCAACGCCGAAAATGACAATAATCGACCGTCAAAAGTTTGATTTAGTTAGCGAAATCAACTAAAAATAATTTTTAGCATATGAAAGTATGTTTATTTTTCTTGCAAAATAAGCTAATATAACTTCTATCATATTATTATGTGTTTATCACATTTTTTTTAATCTTTTAGCATATGAAACTATAAATCATTTTCGGCTCGATTAGGCTCGGGAGTTGGGCTCGCTCAGCTCGAGGCTCGGCTCGAATAGGCTCGAGGCTCGATAGCTCGCTCGACCCAAAATTTTTGGGAAAAAGCTCGACAGGCTCGGCTCGAATAGGCTTGACAGGCTCGGCTCGAATAGCTCGGCAGGCTCGACGAGCCGGCCGAGACCGGGCTCGGCTCTAATGGCCCCTGCAGGGAATGATATTTGCGAGAAGCAAAGCAGAAGAAGAAAGAGAGCTAAGTATTCAACTGTGACCACAAACTACAGGCTCCATATCTCAGACACCGAAGAAATCTCTGATTTCAATCAAAACAATTCCGGCAACAGTTTCTTTACCAATCCTAAATTCGTATCGCATAAATCGTATTTATTTCAAACGAACGGTCCCCCTATCTGTACATATAATCACGTAGTCATTGTTGGTCACAATGACAAAAAGTCGAGGTTAAATTCAGTCAATATCCTGCCCTCCCAGCCAGAAAGATGCCGGATATCGTACCAAGTTTCAATGTTTACAAGTCAGAATGCATGGAATACGAACCTCTACATGTCGAATATGGCTTTCTTTTGCATCTTGTATTTGCTTATCCATTCTTCAATTACCCTGACTTCAGTTGCCCGCACATCGATCAACCATTGAGGATCTTC
>QAOC01029384.1:2184-43759 GCA_003255005.1 Begonia fuchsioides | reverse complement strand
AGTTAATTTGATTCACAGCAGTAGAAGTATGTAAAATTGCTCCTCATTATTCTCGGCTGAGGTCATAAAAACAAGCTAGAGTTAACAACTAGCAAATATTCTACCACTTTGAATGATTTATTTACAGCAATGCATGATATAAAATCTATAATTTTACAAATTAACATTGTTCTAGAGTGATTTACGAAATCTTGGCTATTTGCAAGATTTTAGGATTATTTCCAATCACCACAAAGTTTAGAACTTGTTATGACGTTCATTTGTGAGTGTGAGTGTGTGATAGAGAGGGAGAGAGAGAGAGAGAGAGAGAGAGAGAGAGGGAGAGAGAAAGAGCTCAAACCTGCCAATCCCAGCCACTCATACCATGAGGATCATCATCAAGCTCAAAGCAGTCAACTGTTCCAGTAAAGTTATAATACACACTAATACCTTCAAATATGCGCTCTAAAATGCTTGTTCCATCCGGACAACCATCAATCTTTCTACAAACCTTGTAAGAGACATAAGTGATCCTTGTAAGAGACATAAGTGATCAAACAAAAGACAGAACCATATATTTTTCAGAAATCAACTCCATTGGTATATGAGAAGTAAAGCATACAAGCTCTCGTCAAAGATTAATTTCGAAAAGACGAATATTAGAAGCTATTTATGTCATGTGTATTTGGTGCACATGTTAAAGCAAACCTAGAAACTTACCTCTCTTATAGGGTGCCCTGGTAAAGGCATCAAAAAGTTTGATGCGTAAGGATAGTTGACCATGGCTAGATAGCTATAAGCAGACTCCATCCAGTCAGCAAGATCACTTGTACTTTTAAGTTCCCTACCAATCAACTATAATTAGTCCAAAGCATAAAACAATTCCAAGACTATTATGGCTGCATTTTCCATTTCTTTTGAATGACTAAAAGCGTATATTTCATAATTTTTAATCATCACAATGTGTTTGATAAAAAAAAAGAAAATAAAAGTGGTTGTTTAAAGAGTTCCAACAACTTCGAAAAGTCAAAAAACTTAACTTTTGATATTTGTTTCTTCGATAATGTGGAAACAGCCATCCAAAAATTATTTCTAAAACTTCTAAGAAATGAAATTTAACTATCCCTTTTCCCCCCGAGTCCTCGCTCTCCATTGTAATACACTTTCACGTAATTTAATAATTAAACATCATAAGCTCTTAACTATTCAAAGTGATAAACTTTTTGCAAGGAGTTATTGCCAAACAATTGTTGTTCTTTATCCCAATAAATTATTGTGAAAGAACAGCAAACAGTGATTGAAAAAACTAGATAAACATCAAAATGAAAGTATGGATCAATTAGTGATGATAATGTCAAAGAAACTACACATATGGTAACCTTAAACCCGTACCGGCATAAATGGAAAGTTTTGGTCAGTTGCAAAAGACCATTATTTTTCAAACCCTCGGAAGTTATTGCATCCCATGAGGCCTTTATAGTATCAAAGCAACTGATGCTTTCACGCTGTGCATGTAAAGTACGAGAATTTTCATGCAAATGACTAAGAATGGTGGAAGACTACAAGAAAAGTGAAAAAAGCACCAAAGTAACAGACCCTAAAATCATTTGAGACAATATCATAAAATGTTTCAGGTGGCACAATATCTTCGAATTGGAGAATTGGAGCTGAAGACGCAAGTGCACCAATTGCGACGTGAGGATATTTCAACCTCATCCACGAGGCTAGCACTGCGTCAAGAATTGCCATTCATTTTGAAGTTCCATAAATCTTCATATTTCATCAGCTGATGAACAAATGCTATATTATAAATTCAAAAATCAAGTTTCAATAAAGATTTCGAGATATACTTCCGCCATAGGATCCGCCAAATAACACGACAGGACAGTTCTCCGCAGATAGGTTCCGCTTAAGATTAGTCACCAATAGTGTAAAATCGGCAAGAGCTTGCTCCGCCGTCAGATATGCTAATGTGCTAACATTACTATATGCATTTTCCAAGCTTCCAAATGGAAATGATTCACCGTAGTACCGGTGCTGGCCATAATACGCAGTAGTTAACAAAAATCAGTACAAATTCTTTTTCGTCCAATAAAATAATTCTGTGTTTCTATTACCTCAGGGAAGACGACCATGGCACCAAAATGAGGCGCAATTTCCCAGATGAAACCAGTATTGTCGGCAAACCATTCGATGTCCCCCTCATTCCCGCAGTAAAGAAAGATAGGCCCCAAGCGTTTGGCGCCGACCCAATGCTCAGTGCTGATGAGGTAACGCTGCGGGAACTTGGGTAGTTCCAGAAAGCTAAAGTGGTCAAGGCGCTGAGAAAAATAACGAGTTTCGTACCGGAATCGCTGCAGCGATCGGGGTTTCGTGGATGGGTTTGGATATTTACGGATGAATTTCGGAATTAGCTTCGAGATTGAAGAATCGGCTGCGTTAGAAGCGAAAGTGCGTGATGTAGTAATGGTGATGAAGAGGAGAATAAGAAGCCATAAGAGCAGAGATGAGAGCATAGCCTTTCTTGCCATAGCGAGAGAAGGAAATGGATGAGGTTTGACTTGGCACACTTCAACCGAACTAAGCACAAGTATGGCTCATTGGGCTCAGGCGACAGGGCTGGCGAGCCACAGTTCCGTTAGTTCTCGTACCACCCTACTTCTAAGCTCTAAACCAGCTTTAGAGTTCCATTTTAACTTTATCTGAACCAAAACTACGTATGGGCAAAAATGACTAAAATGACTAAACCTTGAATCAGATCGAAATCGTCAGTTTTAATCTAGTTTTGGTTGTTATTTTTTTTTAAACTGTAATATATAGGCTGATTTAAGTATTCATGAATAAAAATTCGTGAAACTAGAATTAAGATTGTAGATAAAAAAAATTTAAAATCGAGTAAAATCTGACATAACTTCTAATAGCACTCGATATCAATCCAAAAATTAGTTAAAAATCCATTCAATTACTTAAAATCTAACTCAAATGTAATAACATGTATATGAGTAGAGATGTCTCGTAATCTCCATTGTCATAACATAGATAAACTTTAATGCCTAACACATTGTTTCAAATTAGTATGAGCATGCATAACACTGTGCTATATATCATTTCATAAAATCAGTATATAAAAGTTCACGCCCGCACGGGCATAGCTCAGTTGGCTCAGAAATGATAGATTGAGTACAAGAGCCTAGGTTCGACGTCTGCGCTATCATAGTGTGGCAGTTGTTACCCCCAATATTAGGATAGCTCATTGGGATATCAGGTAAATGCTTCTTATCTCTGGGTCGTTGAGTCACCGTGATTTAACCCTCTCACAAACTGTCGGGCCGAGGTGTGGGGGCTCTGAGGGTAAAAAATTTCGCCATTTGGGTACAAGTATATAAAAGTTCATGAAACATTGCACAGTTTTATATAAGATTGGATTTATAAAAGAAATTAAAGTTGTGTATGAAAAGTCCAAAAAACTAAAAAATACAAGTCTAAAACTAAAATTAAGTTCATATAAAAATTAGAAATATACAAGTATTTTTCAAAATCATATAAAACTATAGCTAAAAACTACAAGTTCCAATATCTTCCACATCTAAACAGAAAATACATCTTATTTTCTATGGTGATTACTTCTCACTTACAGGATTACAAGTCCTAGATACTATGGTCATTACAAGATTTACAGATTTTGTTTTGCGAGTTGCTGCTATGGAACCTGCTGGAGGAATTACGATGATATAATACAAACTAAACCGTCTTTGGACCTTCCATATCTAACATATGTTGACATGGAGACTACAAACGTTTGCACGATGTTTGTGTTAGTGTTGCTAGCGGTAGCTTTCTGGCTACTAAGGTGGAATCATGCTGTTTATTATCTTAATATGTAACCTTTTCTAATTTGTTCCTGTTAATAGGTTCTCAAGAGTGAAAGGGGTACTATAAGAAGAAGAGTTGATGTGAGGCTGTGATTAGCAGAGGCTGTCAAGAACGATGAATAGAAAGAGCCATGGGCTCGCTCTTTCCCGCTTGTGGACTTGCAGAGGCCGCCGGATGGCTGAGATGAGCATATCTAAAGAATATGGCACACCAACACCAGCACCGAAGGCAGAAAGAGGGAAGAAATAATGGTGAAATTTTGTAAGCCGAAGAAGGTGGTGATTGTGCTCTGGACTCCCTGCTCTGGCCCAAAGGCTAATTTGTTCTCATGGGGAAGGATTATAGAGAACATAAAACGGATGATCTCTTGTACACGAGAGGTGCTCGACGAAATGCTTCTGAGAAATTCTTACCGAACAGGAAGGCAAAATAAAGGGTGTTCTAGCTGAAGCATCGCCGTCTTCTTCACCGATTCTGATCACTAGAACCTTCTGCCCCGAATCATAAGCTGTTTCAGTGTTTCTTCTTCTCCGAATCATAAGATTCCATATCGACTGCTTTTCTGTAATTGGGAAAACATAATATTCCAAACAACTTGTCTTGAGCTTAAAATGACCACCCTTCCTGGCTTGAAGGAAAAGCCTACTCTGAGTCAAAATCCCTTTGAAAAGCAATGTTCTTCACCGTCCTCTGCCTTGAATTTTCCAGATTCCACGGAATCTTTTCTGCTCCATTCTTTTTGGCATGAAGAATGTATTATTTATATGTTATATATGCGAAAAGATGATACGAGAACAACACCCAGAATGAAGAAACTCTTTTGTTTAGCTCTTCTGTGGTTCCTGATGCTAGCGATCAAAGTTGCCGTGAGTTGTCGAGAACTTCGAGCATCTGATGCAGGTACGATCGAAGCCGAAGAAGTAGCCGGTAGAGTTTTGGAATCAACTTCGATTGACGATTCCACAAGAAGAGGCGATCAAATCTTTACTCTGGGTGCAGGGCCAAGCAAGAGGGGGTCCGGTCATTAGCCAGCCTTCAGCTGCCCAATTCTTTGACTTGTGTATTTGTATATCAAACAAATCTCGAACCAGTATCTTAAGTTCATTGTAACTTCTTTGATGATAGTGATACATAACTATTGGCTTCTTTGATGGTAGAAAACTTGTAAGAGCAAAAAAACATTCAAGCTGGGGACGAATCTTGAAATTGAAAAGATTTTTCTCACCAGAACAAGCCCTCTGATGATTCCGTCTGTGTAATACTCTGGTTCCGTCTCTTGCAAAGCTAGAAGATGATCTATCAAAGTATTTCGGGCATCGTCTTTTCCCCGGTGCTCGTCGATCAATCTGTCCAAAAACGCGTCCGTTCTCTTGGCCAACCCTCCAGTTTCTTTTCCAAACGATCGCCTCCGATCCACTTCGAAATGGGCAAGTAGTCAACCCGATTCGCCGCTCCGCCATTCGCCGCTATCTCGACGATGAGATCCCTGAACTCCTTCGCCTCTTCTTCGTCGGTAACGTCGTCCCCGTGATATCTTTTTCCGGCCAGCATTCTTACTATGATATTGAACGTTAGATCGGCAAACATGGTTTTCAGTTGGACCTTGCCAGACCCATGTCTCGATTTCAGGTAAAGCTTCTGCAGTAATCGCTTCGTTTCGTCCCTCCGGATGACCAGAAACGAGTGTCGACCACTTAAAGTCCATTAAAGCATCTTAATCTAAATAAAAAGAGAATGGGCTGATAGGTTAAGAGAGGGTGTGAGAGTAGCCTTTAAGAAAAATACAGAGAAGAGAGAAATATAAAAAGGTTCGGATTTTTTTAACTCAGAAAAATTGATTTCTGTTTTCTCCATATTCAACCGTTGGATCGGCTTGGAATTTTGACAGTGGCTTCGTGACACACAGAGGTACGTTCTGAACGGTGAAGATCGTATTTTGTATTTTCTAAGATTGTCTGTTGGGGTAAAAATGGGACTGCCGTTTTTATCGTCGTTTATCCTCTATCTCTTTATTTATTGAATCCAAGATTGTTGTTTGATCTTGATGAGTTATTGTAATCCTCTAGTTTGATAATCTAGAGAGAACTTGGTGTACCCATTATTTAACATAGTGGAGGTTTGATTCGGTGGCTCCTCGCCCGTGGTTTTTACCTTCGATTTGGAGGGTTTTCCACGTTAAAATATTGGTGTCTCTTTTTTATTTATTGCTTGATTATTTGCTTGGATTTCATTAATATTAGTGGCTTGGATTTGGTAATCTCATTTAGCACACAAGAACTTGGAGAATTATTTTTCAGGTTAATTATCCGATCGTTTCCCAACAACGAGTTCAAACGGTTGGTGGAGAAAATCTCGACGGCGCCAGGGTGGCGAAGGTTGCCCCACTGGTCACCGTAAGGCGAGGTAGCCATGGTGGTGTGGTTGTAGCCGAGGTGCTTGGCCATGAGGAAGCCTTTGGCTGAAAAAAGCCTTTTTTAGGTCTATGTTTTTATCTATTTTGAAAAATGCCATTTTTATTTTTTTAAAAATAATTATTACTATTGGAGGAAATAATTTAGATATTGGTAGTAAATTTATGAAAGTGGACTTTATGGATAACAAAAAAGTGTTCATTGTCGATCAAAAAAACATTTGAGCTATTTGTTGCAAAATACTGCTAAAGTTCAATTGGTAAATTGATGTTTACCGAAAATTTAGTACCCAAAAAATAAGAAAATTAGATCAACCAACATATCAACCGTTATTTTTCCTTGTCTTTTTTTTTTTAGATTAAAATAGTAAAGAGGTGGGCATTATGGTTAACCAAAATACATAGTTTTTCAACCATCAAATATATTAAAATATAGAGTAAAAACAAATTTTGGATTTTAATTTTCGAGAAATAGGTCAAATCGAACCTGAGTTTTTGAAAAACCAAAATTGGGCTATTCGATCGTATAATCGGATGCCTCATTCGTCCGAGTGAGGCACGATTCAGACGAATTAGGCACGGGTCGGACAAATGAGGCATAATCGTCTCTTACACGGACGCATCATGCCTCACACGACGCAACATTTAAATTTTTTTAAATTTTTTATTTTTAATTAATTTGACTAATCAAATCTTGTGGAAATAACTTCAAATTTTTACCACACATTTACGACAATAAAAGACACTACTTTTGAAGTTTTTAAATTTTTTCGACAACTGTAGGATTTACTGTAATTTTTTTAATACATAAACAAACAAAATTTTGTTAAAATTACATACGGTAATAAAAATTCATGAAGCTTCTATCACACACTTATAGCACTCTAAGACAATATAATACAAAATTTTGTGAATTTTCAATAATGGTACAATTATAGTAACAAAAATGTCTTTTATTGTCATAAATGTGTGGTAAAAATTTCATGTTATTTCAATAAGATTTGATTAGTCAAATTAATTAAAAACAATAAATTAAAAAAAAAATTGAATGTTGCGTCTGTGTGAGGCATGATGCGTCTGAGTGATGACGATTATGCCTCATTCGTCTGACCCGTGCCTCATTCGTCTGACTCGTGCCTCACTCGGACGGATGAGGCATCTGATCATGCGTTCAAAGAGCCCGATTTTGGTTTTCCGAAAACTCAGACCCGATTTGACCTATTTCTCGAAAACTCATACCAAAAATTTCTTTTTACTCTAAAATATAAATTAAAATTGCCCTTGACCAGATGTAACTACTCATAACTATCATCTTTTAATATTGATCCATCATCGTTGGAGGATATAAATGATTTGCTTTTTTTCTTTTTATTGATTCCTATTGATTGAATAAATATTTAACTCTAAGGATGAATTGGAAAAGAAATATTTTTCGATTCTACTTTCTATTTTTTACGAGAAGAAATCTGTTTATCGAAGAATCAATAAAAAGAGATCCAAACCTTCGAACCGGAGGGTGACACAAAATGAGAATGGAAATAATGGAATAATTTGGATTAGAGGATTTTTAGGGTTTACCCGAACAATCAGATTCGGGATAAACTTTGGGCCCTTGGATCTCGCAAACGAGAGTGAGATTTCTTATGAAATTTGGAGGGGATCTTGATGTATGAGGGTAGGATGGATCCTCTAAAAATGGATAGGATCTCACGGACGAAATGAGAGATATGTTGAAAATGGTAAAGGCTGATAATGGAAGAATTAGGGTTTTCCCGGCAGATCCCAAAAAATCAGGGGCAAACTTTGGACGGGTAGATCTCAGAAACGGGAGTGAGTTTGGAGCTGAAAATCGGAGGTTTTCTTGTTGGACAAGGAAAGGAGAAACCTCCAAAATTGAAGAGATTCTCATGTAGGATTTGGGAATTATGCCACAAATGGATGAGTGTTGTGGTTTGGCCAGAAACTAGGGTTTGCGATAGAATAAGCTTCAATTCAAGTAAAAATAAATGCTTGAGCTGATGATCCACACTCTCACCCTTAGACCATCAAGATGGCTGGAGAAATGTGGTAAGGATAGGTCGTCCTAGCTCGGAAGGATGACCAACTCCGGGGTTTTCTCTCGGTGGGCCAGAAGGATTCCGGCAAGCCAAGTCTTTGGATGGAGAATCTCCAAAGGAGAGATTTACAATTCAAATTCAATATTCAAAATTCAAATCTGAAGATTACAAGCTGCAAATGGGATTAAATCAGCCAACAAGGGAGCCTAATTTTTGTGATCTAATCGGATGGTTAAGATCCATCCGAAAAATGTTATCTAACGCACCAAAATGAAGGAAGATGTGGACCAATGAGGAGGCTCACGCTCCCCCCTTTGAACGGGTCATAATGTCCTTCATTTTGTGCATAGAGTGCCCTCTTATCAGCTAAGGAAAATCCCCATTTAAATTCATGCAACAAGTTCAAGTAAAAATAACCTAACCCTAAAATTCAAATGCATAAAATAATAAGCAAACATCGATCATTCCTCAATCTTTTTAGCGGGAGTGTTATGTCTCGGGATTGAATGAAGTGGAGTGCTCTCCCATTTCTTCATGTATCTTCATAGTTTTATCGGCCGGTAGTTTCTCTATCCAAGTTAGCATGCAGGTTAGGTTCTCTTTGTCCAAATTCTCCAATACTTCGAAATTGTGCAGAGCCTCTCCTGCAAAAAGAACAAACTTATTAGAAAGATCCCGAGCTCGGGCTCGGGTAATGACTCCTTTACGTGTAATTTCGGATAGGGTATCCCGAGGCATGTCAGAGGGCCCCGTACTTGAGCCTAGTTAGGTTCTTGGGAGAATAATGAGTGGTTCAACGAAAGACCTAATGGGTCCGGCTAGGTACGATTAAGATTTTTGAAGCAAATAATGCCCATAGCATACAATTACGACTCCAATTCTTATTGAATCTTTAATGATCATAAGTAACCCGATTTTTTTCGTATTTTAATCTAAATTTTTGAAGTCGTTAAATGTTAACCATGTTCGTCAACTTTTGTTTAATTTTTGTTTAATCCCACTTTGAGAATTTTGATTGAACCATGTTACCTGCTTTCGTGAACGGTCATGTACCTTTTTGTACTTCAATTTTCAAATTGCAGTATAAGTGAAGAACTAGATTAATTTAAACCGTAATTGGAACATAATTAATTAGGAAATAATAATTTTTACGATTCTACTCAGACATCAAGTGACGTCATCATGGAGAGAATCAAAGAAAGAAATGATCAAAGCGCGGCGTTTCTGTCTGAGTCGGCTTGGAGAGCGCTTACCTTTCCTCTTCTGGAATCACCGGAGCACCAAGAGCTTTCAATTACGATACTCATCATCGCAGAAGAAGAAGAAGAAGAAGGGAGAGGAGGAGAAGAGAGCTGCTGGAGAATCGCTTCAGTTTGAGACTCGCTTCATGCCTTTTCGAGGTTTTGCTTTTAACCGTTTACTTGTGCTTCCCGTATCGCTTTCACTTGTTCGTCGCTTTGCAGATCTTGCAAATTGACGTAGATCCTCTTTCTTGGCGCTGATACTTCTTGATTATGTGTAGGCGACTTTTATTAGCCTCTTTCTTGGCGCTGATACTTAGGGGCGATCTGTTTTTTGGAGGACTTATCAATTAAGATGCCGGAAGAGGATCTGATTGACGTCAAATTTAGGTTGTATGATGGATCTGACATCGGACCTTTTCTTTACTCGGCTACCTCGACCGTTGATATGCTTAAGCAGAGAATTGTGTCGGATTGGCCTAAAGGTTATCTTGTTCATTTGTTTTTTGTTGAATTTTGTGACAGCTTATAATAGTTTTTTCGTATTTAAGTGTTAGTTTCTACCCTCGCTTTGACTATGGCCCGTCGTACCTTCGTATACTTAGGTTTTTTAGTGTTATATATTAATTTGTTACGAAATATCCATCACTGAAACTGCTGGTTTGAATACAGTGTAAAGTATATAAACTACTTTTGCTCATTTCTTTGCTGTAATTTGAAATAGAAATAATCCCAAAGCTCCAAAGCTTAAAAAGTTATTTAGAAGTGGAAAAATTTCCTCTTTAATTCTTCGTAGAATTTCACTTTCTTGCCACTAATATTTCAAAGAAATATTTTTATGCATCACAGGAAAAACAATTATACCTAAGGCAGCTACTGAGATAAAACTAATAAGCTCAGGTAAAATTTTGGAAAACAACAGAACTGTAGGGCAGTGTAAAGTACCGTTTGGTGAGGTACCAGGTGGAGTTATTGTAATGCACGTTGTTGTACGGCCATCTCTAGCTAAAGCAAAAACAGGTAGTTTTTATCATTATTCATAAGCATGTCATTATTTTAGATTTTGCACTGGCTTTTAGCATATCCTTGGTTCTTTTTCTCGCTTAGTTGTATGCTGGTTAGGAAATTGTTAAAGCATTCTATGTGCTGAAAGGTTTATATAAATATATACTAACTGATCTGCATTACTGAGACAGAGTTGGGGCTCTCCCCATCTCTAGAGAGGTTAGCATTAGGGTAGATTCTATGCATATCAATGCACTTTTTATTCTTAATGTTTTTCTAAAATTAAACATTTTCCTGGGCATATGATGGAATCTTGAAAGGTATACATAAGGTAAGGGATTTCATTTTCTTAGATGGACTTAGAGATCGCCTTCTTACAGATAGTCAACATGGATGCGTATATTATGCACATTTAAACGTTTGTAATTCCTTTTTTTGAGACGGTTCATTATTTCTGAATAATCTGAAGAATCTTGAATGTATGGAAGTTTACTTAAGTTGTGTTTTGTAGTTTTCTTTGTGATTGCAAGTTTAATGGGTGGAATTGATAATTGGAAAATTAACTTTTCCAAGCTTTAATCTGCACTTAAAATGAAACCTTGCTCTTATTTTCCTACTATCATGCCTCTTCATCCCTTAATTTTTGTTCCTTGTCAAACTCAACTAATTTTCATTTACTTTTCATGGCTGACTTCTGCCATGGAAATTCTCTTATGCAAAGAGAAAAGATCAGTGCAGAAGCTTGGGTAGAAGGGGACTTTAGATCTGAAATGAAGAAGAGAAGTTGTGGAAAGGAAGGGAGAGAAGATAAAAATAATGAGTGAAACAATCTGTTGGGAGGATACAAGATTTTTAAAGGAAGAAGGGGAAACAAACTATGAACTGATGAGATAAGATTACAAGAAAATAAGGGGACAGTGGTAATTGAGTGAGTAAGTTAAAAGACTACAGAGAGCGAGAATAAAAAGAAATGGGAGGAATAAAGGAAGTGGTCAGATCGAAACAAGATGGACAATGGAAGATGAAACTGGGCAATGGGGAGATTAGGTTGCATTTTACAATGTGTAAATTAGCAAAATTTGATAATTTTTTAAAATAATTTTAATGATGAAAGAAAAGATTTAATTATTTTTTCATTGTTAATTTATTTAATGTGAAATGTATTTTATTGTGTCTGCATGGAGAATGAGTAAAATGAGTTTCTGATTTTCCTTCTTCCCTAGAAAGAATCTGAGAATTTTATAAAATACCAACATATTTTCAAAGTACATTGTACTTGGAGAGAAGAAACAAATCTTCTATAGAACATCAAACATGACATGATGTGGAATTTCGTGAAGTGAATTATGATGACCATTCATGCTTGCATTCGTAATATGCTTAAGATCTATTGTATTACTGAGTATTTTCTATGAAAACATTTGGTAAAGGTGCATAGACTTTCGTATGAATGTTGTTTGTTGATCAAATTTTGACCGCCATAAAATATTTTCTACATGTTCATCCATTTCTAACTATCTACGAGGATAATTATAAAACTTAATGAGAATGAAGGCCTAAAGTTGTTCATGTTTGAAAGTACATTTAGCTAACTACATGTGCAGCCTCAACAAGTTCAGCTTCAATTTGATTTTCAGTCTAGTTTTTGGGAGAATACTAACCTTGCTGACATCTGCTTTGGAACAGAGAAAAAAATAGACGACTCACCCAAGAAGTTTGTCTGCTCTTGTTCCATCATGTGAAAGCCCCAAAATTATAGGTGACAGAAGAAGCCACTTGTGTCAGGGCAAATTATTTGTTGCCATATTCATTGCACTGCTGCATCCTGATAATGTTTTTTGAGAAAATTGCTGTGAAGAAGGTCTCTTGTAGGTCTCTTCTATTCTATCACAATGGTTGTAGAGTGCTTCGAAAGACAAAAACAAAACAAAAAAAAGGAAAAAAAGACTGGTTGTTTGTGATGGTGAGATGATCAATTGATTTAAAGGTCTACTATATCAGAAAACCTGCTTCTGCTCGATTTCTTTCTTCTGTTTGCAGGGCTTCTTTATATTGCATTCAAAGCTGATATCTTGTGACAATATGTAGCAGCAATTGGAAGATGTTTGGACATTGTCAATGTCAAGTTTGGCGTGCGAAGTTGAACATCCATGGTATCGTTAACCTGCGAGTATCTATTCGCAGATTGGTTGTGGTTGCAAATTCCTCGAGAATTGGAAGGAAAGATCGAGTTTAAAGGTAGAAATTTGGTTCCGAAATGGTCGTATTCAAGGTAGAATCGCTAATGTTCGAGCCTGTACTGCCAAATAAAATGTGGATTGGTTTGAGAAAGATGGTAAGCCATTAGTCCTTCGTCATTCCAACATTCTACAAAAACAAAACAAAACATTCAACGGGTAGGTTTTCCGAGTTTGAAATAGAGAACAGACACAATCTGTTGTTGTTCTCTCTACGAGACTACCCACGGTTCTACCCCCAACATTTCATTTGCATACAGAGTTTGTTCCTACTTTTTGGAGGGATTGATTATCACTTCTCGACAGTGATAATCGATCCCTCTCAATCCATCATCATAGCTCGCCTGCAACAGAAGTTCCCCGTCCGAAGCAGCTGCGAGAACCTTGAAAAAACGGTCTTGAAAGGGTATTGTGCTTACCCTTGTGTCATTAGATTGCTTCATTTTTGCTGCTATTGAAAGAGAGAGATGACTCTACATGAAGGTCTTTCTTTTCTTGATGGGTGGTACTCAATCACTTCGATACTTGCTTAGATGATTCAATTTCGCTTCGCTTAACTTTTGATAATGTAAAATCGCAAGTTATCTTGTTAATGGTTAGTTAATTTAACTAATTTTAATAACTTATAAATATTGACAAAATTTCATGTACTCATTAGATCTTATACCAACTTGTTAAGTTCTCGAGCCCGCCAACATATTATTATCCATTTTTAGTCAGAGTTTCTCTGGGTTTTTTCTTGGTTTGTGCTCCAAATACATCGTGTAAGGTGAGAAATTCATTTATGAACCGTCTCAATCTTCCTTCAATAGACTATATGACTTGCCACCTTCATCCTTCATTGGGCGAGTTGTCACAATTTCAATGATTCAAATCTTTGAAAGTAATGTCTACTAGTCAGATAAATTTCTGCGAGATGCAATTTGTTCAACTACACATAAATTTATTGATTCTAATGCTCTCCAACCTTCAATGATTCAATTCCCAATCACTCAGAGTCTTTGCGGAATATTTAAGAGAAGGTCTGCATGATGAAATCTCAAGCTGATGGTTTATAATGAGAAATGTTTAAATGTCTAACCGTGCTGTAAGGGAAATTACATCTAATAGTTATCGCTACAAAATTCAGAATAAAATTGGTCAAACCAACTTGTGTCTACTCTTACGTAAAAGCGTATAAATTGATAAGGTCAAGAAGGTCAAAATTAAGGAACAAACACCATAACACAAAGCAGAAACGAAAACCATCCAACTATACTCCAGTTTCTCATATCATTCGCAAAAATTAAGGAAAAAAAACACTGCCCTAATGATGGTTCCATTTGTTCGAATCGCAACCCTCTTCAATGTGTATAACTAACTATTCACACTAAGTTATGACCCAGGAAGGCAAAAGTCAAAATCATGTAATTTCCTTATGTAAGACCAATAACCCTTTACAGCTTTCTGTAGGTAGGTTTTCAGCTTTTTACCCAACCTAGCGTGGCCGTATCTTGGACAAAGAAACCAAAAGCAGAACCATCCAACGGACAGGAAAAATCGTTGTAGTTACGGGTGTGAGTTACTCATCTGATTAGGTGCAGACGACTGCCGAGACAGAAAATGGGTAGGAGAAGGTGTTGGCATACTGAAAGGAAAGGGTGCCGCCGTTGAGGAGAGGCTTTCCGTCGTTGACGAGGCAGTCGTTGTAGCGGAGGCGTTTGAAGACCCTTGGGTTAACCAGATGAGCGGAGCTGAACCAGCCACAGGTCAGGTGAATGCCGGAGATGTCGCACCCGCTCACGCATACGTTCATAATTTCCACGCTATAAGTTGGAATGCCGGTAGGCAGCGGAGAAGTGGGGCCTTGGTTGATCACAATGTCCGATCTGCTGCACTTTTCGCCCCACATTCTGGCAGGCTCGTCCGTTGCGGGTTCTGTGAAAAGGGAATAAAATAAGAACAGGAATATGTCATTAGATAGGGAAATTAATTCCAGACCCACCATGGAAGAGCCACATACAAGCAGAAAAGTATTCTAATTGGACGCTATTCACCAGAAGTAGTGGAAAGAGCATTAAAAGTGGATTCGAAAGAACTGGATTGAATTCCAATTAAAGGCTCTTATAACTATGAACCAAAAATTTTGGCCATTTTCATCTTATCTTTGAAATTATTTAATGGGTAATCTACCATCCTTTTTCCACGCCATTGAACATTAAAGGATTGAAAATGGTAATGAAGAAATCTGCAAATCTCGTTGAATAATTTGGAAAAATATATGCCAGTCCAAACAGTATTTGCCAGAGAAGATGGGCGTTGGCACAAACCCTAGAGAATAGAGGGGCATGCACGTCTGACATAGCAGCCACAAACTCGTACGTCTCTGGACCTTTCAAACAGTGTGTAAATATCGTTTTCAAACAAACCGGATGAGCATATATCATATTCCCAGAAAACTGAAGCAATAATTAAATCATACTGGATCAAAGAATTTAAAAATCGACTCTGATCGAAAACAAAGCAAACAAATAATTTCAATGAAATTACTCGCCTGAATTGGGTGGATTGTACTCCGTCTTATTTAGAAGAAGCTTTCGGTGTGGGGTTTTGAGCGAGCTATTTTCAATCTCATAAGCATGGACGCTCGGATTCCGCGAGTCTCGATCATTTCCCAAACCCGCAGAATGGAAGACTGAAAGAGGGGTCCAAAATACAACGAAACAATGGAATCGTCGTTTTCGATGTTGTAGAAGATGCAAAGAGAGAATAATACAATAATCGACAAACAAATGCACATTAAACGAGGAAGGAAGATATTGCACCTGTAAAAACCGCAACCACAATTAGAATGAAGAAGATAATCGTCGCCACAATAATCAATACCCGCCGATTCAAGAAAACTCTCATCGTCGAAAACCAGAATCTCGTTGATCTTTATCTCATAAAGAAGAAGAAACTGTGTGATATAGAGTCCTAATGAAACTGAATGGAAAAGACGAGGCGAGAGTCGCCGCCCGGAAAACCTGAATGTAGAAATCAAAAACCTGCATGTAATAGGAAGAGAAGTTAACAAAAAATTCAAAAAATGAAGAACACATCACATCAACGAAATAAAATCAGCAAAACAACAGCCGTCGATCTGAGCGAGTAGGTTTAGTCGGACTCAAAACGAGTAAGATCCAGGAGGAGACCTGATCAGCTGTTGCACTTACCCGTATAAGGAGGCAAAGCGAGAGCGAGTTCGAAGCAGAAGAGGACATGCAAGCGAAGCACAAAAGAACGAAAACGAGTAAAACTCCAAAAGTCAAAAGTGAAGATCGAGAAAGGAAACTCGAAACAGACTAGAATACTCAACCCTCTTAGCAAGATTGAGTCCAGATTGAGGGAATGAAAAACAACTATGGCGCTAATAGTCTACTCGAAAACCAAGCACGAGAGAGGGAAGTTGCAGAGACAATGGACAGGAAAGCTGGTTCAGCGAAATAAATGCAGAGGAAAGAGTTAGACAATGCAGAGACTAGGTACGCGAAAAAGCACGAGAGAGAGGTAGGGAAGCTGCCATTAGCAGGGGCCGCAGAAGCTTCGCAGAGACAACATGGCAGAGCGAAATGGGAGAAACCCTGAAATGACGAAACAGAAGAATCCGCAGAAGCCTAATGCGCCCTCGTTCGTGCATTTAAAGGCAAGAATCGGCGAGTATGCACGAGAAGGACCAAAAAACTGGCTATCATTACATCGAAACTATACGTTGTTTGTTACCATTGTTAACATGAGTAAAACTTAACTCAAATTCTAATAAAACAAGATATAAATTCTAAAATTAGTTATAAACTTAAAAAACCGTGAAACCAAAATCATGAGACAAAGAGTAAAACTCAGCTCAAATCCTATAAAATCTGATCTAAATCTTAAAATTAGTTATAAACAAAAAAAACCGTAAAACCATAATCATGAGTAAAAAAAGTTCTAAAATCAAATAAAACTCAACTCAAATCATAATAAAATCCGATATAAATCTTAAAATTAGTTATAAACTCGTTAAATTACTTAAACTTCACTCAAATATTATAATATATATTTTATTATATTTTAATTTTTTAAATATAAAATAAAATTAGGTTAAAACTGAAACTGTTGTTTCTAGTGCCGGTTCTAAAAATTCAGAACCATTTGAGCCATTGTTGTTTTATTTTAAGATAAAATCAGACCATTTGTCCCGCTCCTACAAAACACCATATTCAAACACCGTATAATAAGTAATGTAACTGGCTACGTTGGTTTAGGTAGAAAGGATATGGTCACGTCTAACACGTGTGTGAATTAAATGCTCTATTTTTGCAATAAATGTTGGGATAGGAGGGTTTAATTAGGTGCACGTGGGCAGCTTTATCATTAGTGCTTGATTTAATGATTAGCTAGGTGGATCTGGATTTTGGATATTGGGGCCCACGAAAGAAACTAGCTCTTTTAACCACCTCAATTATGTATCATTATGGCGTGACAATAAATCAGTTAATAAATGTATAAGTATTCTACTTACGCACCTCTATAAGCAAGCGAAACCTCTTTGATGTGCAACAAATATACACGAAATTACTTGGAGACAATTTTGGCAAGAATCAGCCAATGAATTTAAAAAAGAGAATATCTTGTGCGGGTATAGTTTAGCGCTTCAAATTCAATGGCATCACTATCAAAGGAAGATAAACTCCCTAAAAAATCATGGTGTAACTCTTATGCAAATAAGTAAAACCGAGGTTCTTCGAGTTGCCGCCGGAAAGTAGGTTCCTAGCTCAACAAAGAAAAGACGTCTTGGAGTTGAGCTGTGAAAGGCAATCCAATGCAACATTTTTCTCTTTTGAAGCAGGAATCGTGCCTCTTATATATAAACGATATAAGGAAGAGCGACTACTGCGTAGGGAAACACCGGTGGACTTTTCACGGCAACCGAGGTTCTTGCCATCAGAAGTCGTTGGTTAAGGATAAAACATGTTGGCATACCAACACTGAATGCTATGCCTTGATAGCAAATCCAGAGCCGATGCGAGGACCTATAAAAAGTAGGTGAAGAAATAACAAAACAAATTTAAGGATGTTGTGGTTTAAGACATCGATTTTAAGGGTGTGTTGGACGAATGGAAGGCAAAAAAGTTAGGAGAACCTCTATGGACGAGGGACATGGAGTCATTAAAATTGGGTGGATAACAGACAGAGTCGACAAACTGAGAAAACATAATGATGAAGAAGATAGACCGATAAAGGTAAATGAACTTTACAATCTTAATATGGAGCTTACACAATCACACAAATATTACTCAATTGATATTATGTAATGGTATTTGGAGTTGAACTCAACAAATGGTTAGGGGTTCAATCAACCTTTCCAAAAGGTTAAAGATGGCCATGGAGGGTGCAATCAACGATTTCGGTTACTTTGATACTTCTAGCATCACTGCAAATGCAAGTTAACCAAAGATCATCCTCATAAAGGCGAACTTAGCCTCAACTGTACCTTCTGATCAATCGATTTATTTTGGGCGCTCATGCGATGCAGTAAATTCATCCACTTGAAATTGCTTTATTGTCATGCCCAAATCTATGACCAGGTATTCGCAACATAGATCGTGATACTTCCAAATGTATGTATGGAACTTAACATAAAACATAATACTTTCAAGTGTGTGTAATGGAACGATATGAATATCGAATGAAAAAATCAAATTAATTTGAGGTCATCTATTGGCTGATCGACTGTCAATGGCTGAATGTGAAAGTATAACGCAATATTGAATCAAATCAAGCACATGGATCAAATCGAGCTTAACTACGCAATTTATTTGAGCTTGTTCACGAAATGGTACACAATAAAATGAATGATTTTTTAGATTACTTGGTTTAAAAAAATATACAATCGATACTATATTTTCTTAAAATAATCGAACTCTATTTTATCAATATTCAACCATTGGATTGACTTGAAATTTTGACAGTAACTTCTAGACACAAAAAGGTACCATAGTTTATCCTCTCTTTCTTCATATTGTTGAATTCATAATTTTTCTTTGATTTTGATGTGGTATCGTATTCCTCTAATTTAATGATATATAGAGAAATTTTGATTGTACCCGTTATTTTGATATGGTTGAGTTTTAATATAATGTCTCTTTTTCCGTGATTTTTACCTTCAGTTTGGAGAATTTTTCACGTTAAAATGATGGAGTCTCTTTTTCATTAGTTGTTTGATTATTTGCTTGGTTTTGGTTAATATTGTTTGGCTATGAATTCGATATTCTTATTTACCAAGTAAGAATATTTAGTCACTTATTTTTTAGATTGATTATCCAATTGTTCCAAAGACCTGGCTGCAGGCTGGGCTATTCTTCTGGCTCTTTTTGGGTACTCAAAGGTCAAAATCTTGGATGATAGGCAGAGCTACAAGATTGAAGAACTTGCTAATGAGGTCCATTGCCAAAGCTCAAAAAACATCTTGGAAATTTAGACTGCTCGTGCATGATGGTCTAAAGGAAAATCATACTAATTCATATCCTATTTTGGAGTAACCCAGATGAAACTTGACTTCCCGGACGACATTTTTACTGTCGGTTTACCAGAACTTTTACAGTCGTTTTATGCAAGCTTCATACGTAGATTTTTATACAAGCTTATATATTTCTTCCTGGAAAGAGGGTCTTGATGAAGAAATTTAGCTTCAATCCTCCGGAGCTCATTGACCCTTGTAATATAATCATCCACTCTTCTGTTCAGCTCTTCATCAGGCAAAATGAAGAGCTCAGCCTCACCATCAAAATCCTGCTCTCCCGTCTCCCCTTCTTCCTCGTTTCTATCGTCATAGAAACTCATACGTCGAGGTTCTTCAATCTGTTTCTCTGATAGAGGACACGGAGACTGAAATAGCACTTTTTTCTCGCCTACAAGACGAAACACTATGAGGTTTGCCACTATAAACACACACTTGGGGCTTAAAAGGTACTCAACGGAAGATGAGAGTAGGGGAATCCAAAACGGACTGCACCAAAACAGGCTGCAGATTATTGCTGTTAGAAAATAAAAGAAGAGTCTTCGAATTAGGGTTTGATGCTTCTTCTTACGTTGGCTGGTTCTGATAGTAGTAGCCATAGTTAGACCTACAGGCAGCGTCAGAAGAAGGAAGAGGAAAGAGTTGAACTCTGACAGAGAACTTGTTCTTAAAAACCTCAGAGTTATATAGTGGTGATGGATGGATTAACTATATTAAAAAGATTGCTCATGTGCTAATTTTTTTTCTTTTTTTCTGTGGAATCAGCTTTTGGAGATCCATTATTGTTTCTTATTGTTTTCGGAAATTGTTGTACACCCTTTTATCTAAAGGGTCTTTCAGATTTTATGAACAAACCCACTAAGATCTTTCATTAATTGTTAAGACAAATTGGACAAAAATTTGAACTTAAGAGACTGTGGCACTAAACCCTATTCAAACTCAGAAAACTATGGCGCTATAAATAATTTCAGCTTAACGTGTAACATTTGATGCATGTTTCTTTAGGTTATAGAAATGTTAGAGATGAAATTGTTTTTTGGTGATCCGAATTCTAGGTAGGCCGGGTCGGACTCGTGTATTCAACATTAGGGTTTTTAGGATTTTCTTGTATATTAATGTTTACTTTAATTTATGATAGTGAATTTCTCTTCTGCTCGTTGTTTTTTTCCGTTTTAAGTTTTCCACGTAAATATTGTGTCCGTCTGCTTCCTCGTTTATTTTCTTTTTCCTGATTATCGACGTTTGATTTTCAAAGATTAGCAAAATTTATGGACGTGGAAGCATTCAACAACTTAAGAAACGGGTTAGACAGTGAGACTTGCCGTGGGTTAAGCTAAGCCTTTAATGGAGGCAATAAAGGAATAAGCTTTGAGAGAACAAATACCTACTAAGGAAGGTGGAATTCCACCATGAAAAGAGTTGCTTTTTTTCAGCGTTTGGAAAATTGAAATGCATTAGAAGTGGCTTTAACGAGTTGAAGTAGCTTTTCCTCTTTCATGTGTCTCTCTTGAGTGGAACCAAAAGAAAGGAGATCCCGGTTCATCGACGCTCGAAA
The DNA here is from genome assembly GCA_003255005.1 of Begonia fuchsioides. Taxonomy (NCBI): domain Eukaryota; kingdom Viridiplantae; phylum Streptophyta; class Magnoliopsida; order Cucurbitales; family Begoniaceae; genus Begonia; species Begonia fuchsioides. Next base: position 22,882 of record QAOC01029384.1, on the reverse strand, counting down.
AAAGGCAGATTCAATGAGTTTTTTAATTACATGTCGAGGTGGAAAGTAGACGATTATTCGGTAATCCTAGTCTCCAAAATTCCTATATTCCAATCCTGTAACGACACCACCCTTACACTGTCCAAACTTATCACATGAGATAAGATCCAAATCATACAACATTATTTCAACAAATGCAATTTGAAAAATATATTTAATCATTTTTCACGTTGTAAAAATACAAAAATCTAGTAATAAGAGAAACAATGGTTAAAATGAACATCGATAATTATTAATAATGACATCGTACGCATATGAACATTAGCATCTTTGTAGTATCGTTTATCAAATTTATAATCAAGGGATGATGTGAATCTCACAAAATTTAAAGTAAAAGTTCAACTTTTTTATTTTAATAGATCTATTCCATCGTTTTAATATGAGCAAATGCTTTCACTGGATTTAGCCAATTGTCTTGGTCGGCACTTGGTCGGGCAGTTATTTCGGTGCTATCCCGAGATTAAACAAAAAAACCGAACTCTGCTAATGTGTTAAAGCATTCAAGTCGTTTATTGTGCAAGATCTTGATGCGGGTTATTGTGCAAGATCGTCCACCAGAGCTCACTTTTGTAGAAAAGCTATATTCTTTGCTGCTGGGTTTGGAGAATTCGAGAAAAAATTACCAGCTGGCGCATAATGGAATTCTTTTAAATGGTCTTTGTTCCTCGAGGCTCTCTTTCTTTTTTCTTCGGTAACAGGTAATGACTCCAAATCCAGAATGTGGAGCTGTTGACACCCCAATAGTTGTTGCCCTACGTACTATGCATGATGCAGATAATAGTTACTTATGATATTTACTGCAAGTAAATCAAGCATTTAAACAATAAAGTTTTATTACTTTCGTAATGTATGATATTTGAAAGAAATCGGAATTCGGAAAACATAGTTTCTTGAGAGGAGAAAAAACAAATTTTGGAAGAGAAAATAACTTGTGAACTCTTGTCACATTTTCATTTCATGCAGCCACTAATTATAATACAAAGTAACATAAATTACATTAAAAACAAAATTAAATCAAATAGTAACTCTTATACTATTTATTTTTAAAAACTCCCTAATAATGTTTTTGACTTTTTGTTACTAAAACAGTCATAACTTTCTCCACACTTCTTGGAATGACCTGAAACTTAAACCAATGAAAACTAGACATCTGGAACATAGAAATTTATAAGTCACACATTAAATTTGATGACTGTTTAATCTTTCAAAAGTTAGTCCAAATATGCCCTAAAAAACTAACCGATTTTATTATTATTAACTTAATTGAGTTTAATACCTAATAAATTTCTCTCTTAAACTCAAATTTTTCTGATTTTCTTCTCCACCATTGCCTTGAATTTTTTGAACACCTCAAATGTCTTGGATTTTTCCAACTTGATAGGTCTTCTTGCACGACATTCGACTTTCTGAAAATGTGTCATTTGCTTTCTTGCCAAGTACACAACTTTCACAAAANACCTAATAAATTTCTCTCTTAAACTCAAATTTTTCTGATTTTCTTCTCCACCATTGCCTTGAATTTTTTTAACACCTCAAATGTCTTGGATTTTTCCAACTTGATAGGTCTTCTTGCACGACATTCGACTTTCTGAAAATGTGTCTTTGTTTGCTTGCCAAGTACACAACTTTCATAAAACTTGTTAGTAAAATCAATATGGGGTAACTCATGAAAGATTTCCTTATTTGCTACCTCTTTTAGCTCACCGTAATGTAATTGTCCATTGACGATTTCCTTCGTTGTTATCTCTTGAATATCTTTCAAGTTGATTTTGAGCATACAATTTTTCATCATCTCAACATGCAAGAGTAATCAGTCATGTTTATCCTTCAAATGCAATATCCGGTCTTTCATGAAAACCGAATATCATTTCTCCAATAATTGTCACATGCTAAGAATATTTTTCTTCAATTCTGGTATGTAGTAGTCATCCTCTATATTACCTCATTTTCCATCTTTTTTGGAAAAATATATTTTTTCTCGACCTTTGACTTGGACTTTTGATGTATCTCCAAAAGACACATGTCCTTCTCCTATCTCTTGCATGTCAACAAAGAGATGTTTGTGCCCACACATATGATTGTTAGCACCGGTGTCGAGGTACCACCCATATCGCTATTTGGAGTGGAGCCTTCATGGGCCATCAAGAGAACGTCATCATCTTTGTTCTTATCTTTCGCAATTAGATTTGCGTTTTCTTCCACCTCTTTCTTCTCGGAGTAGCAATCATTTGCGTAGTGTCCATATTTGCCGCAATTGTAACATTCGACATTTAGACGATTTGATCGACCACCTCTTCCATAACCGCGGCCACGTCCACGCCAATTTTGTTGGCTCGTTTGTCCTTTCTCTTCATTTTTATTTCCATGCCACGACCTCTTCCACGATTGGAACCGTGACCTCCACGACCACGTCCTCTTCCTCGGTTGTATTGCGTATACAACATTTTATCCTCTTCGAGGATCATCTTTGTTTGTAAGGCCTCATCCAAGACTTCTTCTTTGTCTTTCTTCTTTTGTTGTTCATGCACTTCAAGAGAGCCCGCAGGTTCATCGACAGACATTTCTTTCAAGTTCTTTGACTCCTTAATTGCACATACGACATTCTCAAAATCATTTGTCAATGATCAGAGAATTTTCTTCACAACTCTTGCATCCGTGAGAGTTTCTTCATGTCGTTGTAGTTGATTCGCTACCGTTTGCACACGAGTAACGTAACTAGATACATCTTCTAAGTCCTTCATCTTCATGGCCTCCAAATTGCCTCGTAGAGTTTGAAGACGCACTTGTTTGCTCGATCGACACCTTTGAACACTTTTTGCAAAGTATTTTGTGTTTCCTTCGAAGTTGATGCACTAGCAATCTTTTCAAAACTTGACTCATCTACCGCTTGGAATAAGAGATAGAGAGCANCAATTCATCTGTGATTAACATTTCTGCAAGAACCTTCCGTCCGCCTCCTTGAGTGAAAGTTGAAACGCTCGAATTGGAACATTCTCCCTCTTTCTTTGTAAATGGTAATTTCCTTTGTTTGTGATCTAGGCTACTCAAATATCTTTTGCACGTGATCAAATGCCTTGACATATTGGATGTACCAATTCTCTTCGTATGACAAGCATATGGTTGACCACAATAGTTGCACTTGGCCTTAGGATCTTCGGGATCACTATCTTCGACCAATGTAAAGTGTTGCCAAACATCCGATCTCAACATTCTTTTCTTTCCACTATTATTGGTCTCGCTAGACATACTTTCCATTCAAATATTTCTTGTGCACCTGAAAAAGATTATAAGAGCCGATGACTATATTTATTTGAGAATTCCAATTGACAATAAATTTACACTCCAACTTAACAAAATTAGAGAAACTTAACATATTCCGATTTTATGGTTATGTTTCTTTGCTGCCACTGCCAGTATGTTCAAATCTTAGGAAACAACAAAACTATGCAATTTTTACAATGAAACATAAGGCCAGATTCGGTTAAACCACAAAAACAAAAAACTAAATTAGACAGCAGCTATGACATGAAACATAACAAAACAAAAACAAAATACAGCAGCAACATGAAAGTTGAAACATAAGGCAGAATCGGTGAAACCAAAAAAATACAGTAACGAATAGCAATATTGAAGCTTACAGTGGCGAGAGGCGATGGACGGCTGTAGACGGCGGTAGACGGGCAAGACTGAGCGTCGGTCGATGACGGGAAATCGGGAATCGTCTGGAAATGGAATTGCTCGTGCAGTGAAGGCCAGCGACGATTTTCAATTTAGGGCAGGGAAGCTTCGTGATAGTTTTGATTTAGGGCAGCAGCAGCTATTAATCAGGGTATTTTTTTCCCCATAACCCAACGGGTCAACCCGTTGGGTTTGCTTTTTATCTTGACCCGACCCATTAAGGTATATTTTAAAATTTACCCGACCCATTAAGGGTTTTTAATGATTTTACCCGACTCAAACCCGACCCAATCAAAACGGGTTGGGTCGGCGTAGCGGGTTGGGTCGGGTTTGGGCACCCCTACCAAGCAGTCTCCCAACTTTCTTCTTCTCCACTTACACAGCAGCTCCCCGCGACGCTCTCTCTCGATCAACCCAAGTCATCGATCATTTCTTTCTGTTTTCTGCTATGGATGCGTTAGATTCTGTCGTCGATCCTCTCAGAGATTTCGCCAAAGACAGCGTTCGTCTTGTCAAGAGGTGCCACAAACCTGATCGCAAAGGTGTGTCATTTTTCTTTCTCTTAATTTGGTTGGATTTGTGTAGATCTGGCTTGAACTATCTGATTATCGTTCGCGGAATTGATTTCTGTGGTTTTGATTGTTTGCATGGTGTTTTTATGTACGCAGAGTTCACCAAGGTTGCGTTCCGTACGGCGATCGGTTTTGTGGTGATGGGGTTCGTTGGATTCTTTGTCAAGTTGATCTTCATTCCGATCAATAACATCATCGTCGGTTCTGGTTAAGTTAGGTGTTGCTCTAGATTAGACGTTTTCTTTTGAAAACTGTGTTCTTTTTTTTCTTATAGATCCGGCTTCCGGTTCTGCCTTAGATTTCTGATTACGAATAGATGTGAGCATGATAAATGTTTGGGATTTGTTGCTTGAAATATAATCGCTCAAACGCAATTGCACGTGTCGTAACATAGTAGTAAAAATATCGATCCCACGAAGACGAGTCAAATCTCTAATTTAAAGAATAAATTGCAAAGTATTAGAAAAAAAAAAATAGCATTAAAGGTTTGATTTTTATATCTATCTTATACTCATAGTTTAAACAATTAATTAAAGTATCTAACTAATATCTTAAATTAAGCAGAAAAGTAAAGTTAGTGGTTGAATTGAGAATTCGTAAGAATCTCAACTAGGACTTTTCGTAAATTGATTTACTTGAACTGCTCTCGGTGGGTAATGCATCATTAGTCAAAACATCAGTTTAGTTTCCGTCCGAACACTTAATAAATCGGGGCTGGTGTTGCCTCTATGGCTGAGTTTAAGAACAAGTTTGATTTGACCGCACTAGGTTGGAATGAGCATGATGAAAACACTCCTAGCTAAATCGTATCACTCGATCTAACCACCTAATGGTTTTAATACACGTCTAAGCAACACGCAAGAGTGTATTGTCGTGTTGCCCTAAATAATATCAATGCAAAGCAATAATTTCGTAAATAGCACTTAGCAATCGCGCAATGGTGTATTGTCGGGATTGCTCGAGAAATAATCACGGTAAAACAAATATATATAAGCTCTTATTAAAACGAGTTCTAAAAGATAGCATGCAATTTCATTAAGCAAATCAATATATGAAAAACTCTAATTTTAATTTAAACAAAATAGTTCTCCAATAACTATCAAGAGTTCATATAATTCACGGAAGTTAAAACGAAAAGCAAAGGGAGAGAATTTTAGTCATCGCCGTCGAAAGTCGTTAGTCGCACAGCCTCGGTTCCTCGCTACCGTGATCGCCGCCGTGAACCTCTTCTTTGGATTTACGCCTGAAGCTTGATCGTGAATCCCGTTCTCCAATTCTAGCACACCTAATCCGTGGTATTATTATTCTTTTATGTAGACTACGTGCAGCTCGAGCAGTTTTGAGAAGGTATTACGATTTGTGAGAAGATCTAAGTCGGTTTAGAAAAAGGTTGAGATTATGAAAGATTTCTAAATCTTCAAAGATATTCTTGTTTCCAAATTTGAATTTGAATTGATTCTTCCTTATTTTTCGTGATTCTTCCAGTTTATATCCACATTAATCTTCTGTAATTGCATAGAAACAAAAATTCCGTGATAATAAAAATATATAAAATATCGGGCAAAATCACGTAAAAACAGCATCACTGGTGCTATACGGAATGTTGTGGCATCGCTGCAACGTTATCTCTAAAAATCCGATTATTTCAATTAAATCAGTATTGATTCATAGCAATTTGACCACTAAAATCATGTGATTATTAAGTCTTTTCGAAACTTAACTTCTTAATTACTAATGCATAATAATTTTCACGACATATCCTCTTCTGAATGGATGTCTGAAAGAACAATTTCGATTTGAGGAATAAACATTCTCTCCTTGATTTTCTTTAGTGCGTGAAGTTTACATATTATGGAAGTTGGTTTTCCTCTATTTGCATGTGGTCGTCGTGGTGACTATCACGATTTATACAAACTTGCATTTTTGCGCAGCTCTAAACCATGTTGAGTTCTCTTTTATTTAAATATAGTGTTTACTTTCTTCCTATCTACGTAAGGTGAGGTATTTATGTGATAAGGGATAGAGCAGGGTGAACTTGTAGTGTTAGTTTTTGTTCTTCAGTGGAGTGGTCGCCTCAGGAGGTGGTATATGGAAGATGGTCTGGGCGTTTGCATTTAAAAAGGGTGGGTGATTAATTAGAGGTGTCGGTATTTATATGCTCAACTCGAAGTTCTCCTGGGAAACTTACTTTTGGAAAAGACATTTTCTGTTTATGCATTTATTTTTGTCGGTGGTCGACTGGCCATGATGTGCAACTGAAAGATTAGCACGACGCGGATCAAGCGTTGCATGATGGTGCTCGGCCATTGCACATCATTATAGCTTCCGGTCACCTTGAGTATACCTAAACTTAGAGCTCATTTGCGAGACTAACCCTGACTTACTAATACAGCTGGGCTTCGAGGCTTGCCATTTTCCTTTGATATAGTCTTAGTTTTGATCAAGTATAGGATCCAGTTTTTGTGTTATTGAAGGACTCGAAGACTGGACCACAAAATTGGACCAGAATCAAAACTTTCGGTCCGATTTTGATTAGTTTTTCACAATAAAAATTGAATTTTGGGACTTATAGCATAAACAATTTATTTTGGTCCGGTTTGCAAGTTTAATAATACAAGACCATGAAAATCAGATCAGACCATAAATAAGCCGAGTTGATATTTTTTGTTCGAGTTGTAACTTAACTATTTAATGTGTTGCACAAATGAAACAGATTTTTTTTCATTGTTAACTTTATTATTCTCCTAACAATTTAGCATTGAAATTGATTTTTTATTTGTTATGAAATTTATTGTTTAATCAGTTTTTAGGATTTTTCTTTTTTTTATCTACATTTTCATATACAATAATGAAATTTTAAATGTTTGATAAAAGATGACTTAGATCAAGATTTTAATATATTATATTATGTTATAAATAGAAGAGCATATAAAATTATTTAAATAAAAAAAAATACATATATCTGTCGACATTAAAAAATACATCTTTTTTATTTCTTTTCATAACTTTTTTTAAATTGTTTATATTTTATTTTAATGTTATTCTTTTATAATTTTGTCTTTATTTGAAATCGCTTGTAGTTAATTTATTTTATTAAATTCTCAATCTTTCTTTTATTCAATTACTCGACAGCATATATAATATATATATATATATAATAAAAAGACAAACTTAACATAATTTTTTTAATAATATTATCTTCGATGATAAATTCAGTTTTTTAATAAAAATTAACATAATATATTAAATTTGCTTAATGAAAAAATCATTTTTAATTAAAAATTTATTTAACATTTTTTAGGTTAGAGATTTGGATTGACTGATAACCGAACATAAGGAAAGAAAAAAAAAAAAGCGACCCCCGATATCTAAATAATGAAAAACCGACCGGACGAAATACCTACACCGCAACCACCTTCCACTATTTGCTTCGAATTTATACTTTTGTCAATTCACGTTTAGTCTTTGCTCACTTTCAACTCTTTCTCCATCTAACTTCTTTACACCTTTTTCTTCCCTTCCAAGCTTCACACTCTTCACCTTTTCGGAGGCATTTGGTAAACGATAAAATAAAAGTTAAGAGCTGATTCTACCCTGGTTCGAATCGGAACTGAACGAAACGAATCAAGAAGACAAACACAAAAGCTGAGCGATGATGTCAAAGTCGTTACCGCCAAATCTCTCCTTTTCACTGCAGGCAATGCATATTCACGCACCATTCCCGCTTCCATTTCCTGTTTTCCGAGTCTCCATTTTCTCCTTCTCTCACTGCAGGCTTTGCTCATGTAGATGAACCTGTCAAGGGTAAATTTTTCACAGGGGAGAAGGTGGTTTAAAAAGGTCAAAGTAGTTGAAATCAACCTTCAATTCCACTTGTGCCTACCAAACCATCACAGAAAAATGCCACCAAGCTTCAGCATGTCCAAAACCCGAGTCGCCATCCGATAATCCTAACCCTTCTATTTTGGCAGGCAGTTCTAGTGTATGGTGGAACAAAGCAACCACAATTATTAGGTGCAAAGTTGGAAATGAATGCTTTGGAGAGAAGCATAACCATTCCTTTCTTTTCACTCAAGCTAATATAATCAAGAATCACAACAACTTACATCCACAGGAAGAAAAAGCTTTACTTCTTTAATCTGTACCTCTCTACAAAAGCTTCCAGTAGTAGATGTCGCTTCCGAGAAGTAGCCAAGCAAAAGTAAATGCAAACCAGAAGGACCTCGTGGCCGTCCTCTCCAGCTAAATCTTGTGACCTACGATACACACACGATCGAGGATATTAAGGCATGAATTTCACCCAAAAGAAAATCATACCTCTCCTAGTTTTGATCCTTGCAAGTCTCTCAATCATCAGGCTTGTAAAAATTACAATCACTACAACTTCTCCCTCACCCTTTTCAGCATTGCCTACTACCCTGCAACCCAAGTGTTCTTCTCCATCTTCATGTGTTTCACTTGACTCCACAAAAGTGCCAAAAACCTCCCTCTTGAAAAAGGAATACATGCATCTGTTCAATCTTGTAGCCAGCAAAGTCCAGTGCAACCTCCTGATTTTTGGGCTCGAGCCAGAGTACATTGCCCTATCAGAGATCAATGCAGGTGGCACGACTATAATTTTGGAAGATGATCAAGAAAAGTTGAGCGCAATAGGAAACAATTCAAGCAACCCAAGAATCTACAAAGTTCAGTATCAGATTAAAGCAAAAGATGCATACAAGCTGCTCAAACATGCTAGAAAAAATCCAGGATGCACACCTGTTTCAGAACTTCATCTAGCAAAATGCAGACTAGCCTTGACAACTCTTCCTCAAGAGGTCTATGAGCTTAAGTGGGACGTGGTGGTGGTCGATGGACCAAAGGGAGACACACCTGACTCGCCTGGTAGAATGGAAGCAATATACAGCGCAGCTATTTTAGCAAGATCTGCAAATGGGACTGATGTGGCAGTACATGACGTTCATCGAACTATTGAGAAGTGGTTTTCTTGGGAGTTTCTCTGTGACAAAAACTTAGTCTCTTCCAGAGGAAAACTATGGATTTTCAGAATCAAATATCAGAAAAACGCTAGAACATTTTGCTCATTTTCCCCCAAACTGAGCTTATAGCACGGAGGGAAAGGGGCATCTTTCATAGAGCATCTGGTTAGTGATGCAAATTGACAATTTTACTCAAGCAGATGCCAATTCTGGATATGGTTGCCAAGAGCGATAATGGAAGAATTCAGAATTATGGAAAAAAGGGGAAGACCTATCATGACATCGAAGATTCAGATTCATTATAAGATTTTTTTATCAGCATATGCAGTGTTTAAGCTAGCTAAGCAACAGTAAAGAATAGGGTGAACTTTTTATATGGTGCCAAGCTCAATCAACGGCATTTCTATTAAAAGCAGGATACTAGGAAAGAATTCATCATAACTTGTTCACAAATATTAGCCAAAGATAAAAAAAAAAATGAAATTAGGGCTGCTTTGGAACTTTTCTAGACTGTGACCATAAGGAAAAAGTTACTTGATCATTCCCCCTCGTCTTTACCAGAAAACAACACTGACCACGATTAACCAGTCTCCACAAAGTTATTCACCTGATCTCGTCTCTGCAAGAATTAAGAATACATGAATGCAAGTGCATCGGCCTTATGGAAAGGAAAAAACAGCAGATACATGTCCAAAGCCATAGAACAAAGTCTTTACGTGCTTATGTTTTTGCCATTATACCCAAAAGTAAAGCATGAAAGCACTAATTAATCGTCTCAGAAGTCGGAGGAACAAGGACAAAATTCAGTAGCAAAATGCCCCATATTATTGTTCAACGTTATAACACTTCCCTACCTTTTAAAACAAAAACAAAAATTATTTTTTTCTAACATTAGTTTGTGTTTGTCTTCTTCTCATCTCTAACATATGATAAGATTAAAATTGTGATAGTTTATAAAGACTTGGTAGAAGTTTGTATCAGTTGGTGGGCATTGAATAGTGAGTAGAAATATAAAGAAATTGTTAAAAAAAATTAAAGGAGACTAGTAAAATAGTAGTTTATAAATAGAATAAGATAGGTATATCGAGAATTATGAAGAAAAATAGTTGGGAAGTGTAATAGGAAAATTCTAGATTAAGTCGGTGGTCTAGGGGAAGAATGTTGGGAGTCACAAAGTTCCAAGATGTTCTGTAGTTCTACTTTAATTCAAATAGTAATGTCGTGATTAAAGATTTTATCAACGCATAACAAAGAAAATTATTAAACTATTCCCTTGCCCTTTTGCATCATAGAAAGTGCATCATGTGAGAATTAGACCATTATTATTTTTAGTTAAATTCATACCATGAAGCATTGTTGCATTCCAAAGTCACCAGGAAAATAAAGTAAATCATTATGTCCATATCCAACAATTACGCTAGATATTATTTATGCGCTTCAGAAAAAAAAAGAAAAGCAAATATGGGCTCACCATTCTTTTGCTGATGTATGGCTCTATCTTCAATTGCATCTCGGGTTTGCATTCATACTTTTGCAATCTCTTTTTCTTTTCTATCTCAAATTCTTTTCTAGATTCTTTTCGGCTACCAGATTGCCAAACTCTTCCAAAATTAGGAAGCCAGTTTTTATCACAGTTACTCTTAACAAGCTCTCCTCTCCTCTCCATCTCAAGTTTAGTCTTCCTTTTGTCTGCCCATGCAGCTCCCACTCGTTTAGGGTTTAACTTCTTGGATATTGAAGACTTATATGACAAAATAATACTTCTTAAAGAAGATTTTGTATCAGCAATCTGACTTGCTTCAGCAGCTTCCAGCCAAGGAGGCGCTGCTCCAGTGTGAACATTTTCAACAAGTTCTTTGGAGGTATTCCAATGTACTTTCGTGAGATTAATGAAACCTGATAAAAACAAATATAAAAAATGACACAGACCATATCCATGCAAACTTGAAGGACTTTTCTCTACGCCAGAAACTTTAAGCATAAGAAAGGACTTTTGCAATCTGATTCCGATTCTCAATAAGTAAACTTGTAATAGATAAATGAAGTGGGGTTATTAGTACCCTCAGAACTGCTCCCACCAGCCAACAATCTCTCATTTTGATACACCTGATACATAATATCACTAATAAATTATAGCAAAAGCATAAACAGGCTCACATGTAGACCAAAAACCATAAATGAACCAGCCTAAAAAAATACAGCGTTATTTGAACTATGAAAACAATGCAATTGCATAATTTAATTAAAATGAGAAAAAATGGTCCAAAATAAAATTAGATTCCACAAGTTATAACAAACAGGATTCTTGAAATGCAAAACCAAAGGAAGGCCCCAGTTATACTTGAACATCAAACTGACAAAAGAAAAATGTTTTTTTAAAGCCAGAGTTTAGGAACAAAATGATGCACATTGGTAAGGTTATGTTTGGCAAGTAGTATAATAGAAGTACATGAGTTGTAATAAATTGAAAGGTGTTGACGCATATTCTGTCTATAAAGACTGTTAGAGGATAGTGGAGCGTTGTCTTTGTAGGGTAAGACCATGTATGGCAGGATGGTGGGGATAAAATAAGACTAATTGGAAGTCTGTAGGAATGTCGAAAAACTTATCATTGTGTTATGATGTTTTCGTTTTGCACAATTCCAAGTCAGAAAGTTTCGTTAAAACTTGTGGAGTTGTTGTTTTGTGGGTTGTTCTCTTATTGTTGTGCAGGGATTACCAGGAAACTCTGAGAGACTTGCTGCAAAAGGAGGTTCCAGTGCATCACAAAAGTAATTAACCTTTCCAGAATGATAAAAATGATTTAGGAGCAGAGCATGAGGAACCACACAAATCATTTCAAGGGAACTAAGAGCTTGTCCATCATGGACTATTGCAGAAAAAAAAGCTTACCTGCGCATTAGCCAAATAGCCATCAGCTGACTGCATACTAGTGTTACAAGGGTACCAATGTTGGCCTTCCTGGCTAACTGTGTGATTAAGAAATCAACAGAAGATAAATCAATGCAAATAAAAATTTAGCTTGCTTGTGTTTTTGGAGTAATCTCATTCATTGCATCTAAGACATACTTTTCAAAGTTATAATATTGAAAACTATACTTACCTGATAAATTCTTCGAGTTATGCGGATGTGTACTATCAATTGTCTCCCTAGGTATAGAATGGGTGCCATCCCCAGAAAACAGACCGACATTCGCCACAACAGATGGTCCAGAATCAAGCACCTGTTTCTCATTTGTATGATGCTGTAAAGGAATAACACCATTTGAAAAACTAGATTTTACAGAGCAGATACTATTTGCAAAATTATCACTACTTCCGTAGTTGATTTGATTGTGGATATCATGAGGAGGCTCAAATGGTCCTTGAGATCCATTGCTAGACGGAACAGCTTCATCAAGTAATTTACACCTTTTATCCCACTGCAATTAAAAATCACCATCAACCCACAACTGAGTTTAACTACTTAAATTTTAGAATTTCTTTAATTCATTTGTTGCAGGATGATAAATAAATATGGAGGATATGAATTTGATCTTGATCTATCACCTAGGGGTGGCAATTGGATCTGTCCGATCCGCGAACCGAACCGAACCAATCAATTGGATCGGTTATGTTCGGTTTTTTTTTTTAAAGATTGGATAAAAACCGACCCACGGTTTTCTGAATTTTATTGGATTTGATATTGGTTTTTTCCTTACCAAACCGGACCGATCTAGTGACCCGATTTTTGTCTAAAATATTAAATAATGCTTCAATTGTATTTTATTTTTTCTAAAAGAATCCCCTAGACTTTTTACGTGTTGATTTCGTAGCATTCTTAATCGCTTTTGGGACGAGAAATTTGATCTTTTCTATTTCGTAGCATTCTTAAACGCTAGTAGTTTTCTTTATTTTACTCGCAATTTTTGGTTGATGTAGATTGACATATGCTTTCATTTTTTTTGTTGATGTAGTTGGCATTTGCTTTCATTTTTTTTGTTATAGGTTGATTGGCTTTCATTTTTTTGGTTGATGAAGGTTGGCATTTGTCCACTTTCATTTTTTTTAATTATTATTTATTTTTTTATAATAGGTTTTGTGTTTTTTTTCAATATATATTGGTTAACCGAATCCAACACGTAACCGAACCAAAATTTTGGATCGGATATCGGTCGGATTTGATAACCAATCGGATCTCGAATGGATATGAAAAAAAATAACCAAACCCGCTGGATCGGTTATTTATGAGGTAAAAAACCGAACCGAACCCGCGGGTTCCACCCCTACTATCACCAACGATTAAGAGTTGAACCAACCAAAGAAAAGCACAAATACCTTATTTACATCAGCTTCCACAATCCTGTAAGTGTCCACTAAATCCATTGATCCACCATTCTTCCATAAGAAATGCTTCAACGTCTTCATATGACTGGGACTGGCCAGGTGTTTAATTGCATTACTACTGAGAAAAAGATTTCAGACATAATCTTAGAAAGGCATTGGAGGAAACATTTTTAGTAAGAGACAATTGAAACGAAACGGAAAAATTCTACAACTTGGATGGCACTCATAACCAAAACCAGAGCGTGTTTCTCCTTCTCCGCCTTATGTTTGGCAGCAAGAAACAATAAAATCATAAAAAAAAAGGAAGTCTCACCAAGCAAAGGAACTACTGATCTCATCAATCTCGGTTTCGCAAAAGACGCACCAAAATCGGTTTTGAGAGGCGAGGTCAAGGCGTAGGGGGATAGGGTTTTTGACGAATAAGCGGATGTCGGAAAGCTTCGAATTGAAACGAGACAGGAAGGCAGAGAGAGAGTTTTTATGGTTAGGAAAATACTTGTGACGTCCCCCGTATTCGTGGTTCAGATTGCAAACCCTGCAGAATTCAAATTCACTCTTCTTCTCCCTCTTCTTTCCCCGCGTAAAACTACTGTCGCCTAAAGAACTGGAGGAAGGCTTTGACGATAGTTTCTGAAGTTGTGACGGTTCCGCCATTGTTACAGAGAGATTATTCACCTAGAATCGGGACTGCGAGCTCGTACGATTAACAAATACATGTTAAAGAAATCGTTGGAGAAGAGATCTAGGCAAGAGTGGGATATTGGGATTTGGGAGAGCTTTGGAGAACCCCCATCAAGAGAATTAGAAAAACTGAAGATTTAGGCTTAACCACGCGAATATTACCCTTCTAAATTTTGATTGTAAATTTCAATTTGGTTGAACACTGGATTTAGAACTAAATTTTAGATTCAATAATAACAACTTAATCATCGAACTTTTAAAATTAAAATTAATAAACTAATTATTCCCGACGGATTCGACTGTCTATACTAACTAAATTGACCAACACGCTAGAGTTGGCAATCGAGCCAACTCGAGCGAGTCATGCCAGAATTTTTCTGGCTCGTCAAAGTCTGTCGAGTTCTTCGAGCCGAGCATGTCGAGCTTTTTTCCAAAAAAACTTGACTCGAGTCGGCTCATGAGCCGAGCCTGAGCCGATCGAGCCTGTCGAGCCTACACAAGCCGAGCCAAACGTGCTAAATATTTTCCAGTACATATATCTTATATATATTTTTTAATAAGTTGTTTTGGTCATTATAGGATTAAAAATGAGATAAACACTTGTAATCACATGAACAAAGTTTGATTGTATAAAAAAAATAATAAATTCTTTTAAATAATTTTATTTTAAAAATTAAGATTAACTATTAAAATTTAATGTATTAGAAGTAAGTTAAAATTTGAATTCATCTATATTTATAACTATAAGTTAATACATAAATTATTTTTTAAAGGTATGTATAGTAAATAAAAGATTTATTAAGACTAAATTATAAATTAAATCTTTTTTCCTCTTTTCCCCCTTTCGCCTCTTTTTCCCTCTTTCCCCCTTCTTTTCCCCCTCTACTCTCCTCTCTCTCTCTACTGGAGACCCGCACAAACTCGGCAACGAAGATGCCGAACGAGAGCGGAAATAATGGATAGCGACGGGAGAATGGTGAAACGAGTTTGGGAGATCCGACGGCCGAAAAACTCTCAATGATTTTGGACGGGTGACTACTTATTTTCTAAGCAGTTTTCACGAGTTACAAGTTAAAGTGATTTGTTTCATGAATCAGTGTCCATCGAACTAGATAAGAGATATAAAACATTGCAATAACTTTGCATTCATTGGTCAAATTTGAACGCATAATATGTTAATTTTATAAAGCTCGTCAAGGTCTACACGATGGCAAATAGCAAAGGGAATTGTTCCAACTTTTTATATTGAAAAACTTGTTTCTACCTTAATTTTTCTCTTCGGATGAAAATCCAAAAGCTCCATCTACTGAGACCGCGATTACTGTGTTGCAAGATTTTTTTACTGGTCACGTTGGTCTTATCCTATTATATCTAGGGGTGGGCAAACGGGTATTCGAGCCGGTATCGATGCGAGATACCAGGCCCGAACGGGTATCGGGTAATATACACTACCCGATACTGGCCCGGACCCGGTAGGACGCACTGCTACCCGAGACCTTAAGGTTCCGGGTCGGGTTCGGGTAATTTCGGGTACCCGGTAGGGGTGGGCAAATGTATTGGTTTTTTTTTTATTCAAAAAAAATAAAAAACCCGATACCCGGACTTAATACCCGATACCCGTTCGGATTTTCAGCAGTTTTTTTATTATCCACGGGTATTAAACGGGTATCGGGTATTTCCACAGTACCCAATACTCGGACTTAATACCCATTTACCCGGCCCGGACCCCTAAATTTCTACCCGTACCCAAACCGTACCCGGCCCGGAACTTAAGGTTTCAGGCCAAACCTTAAGGTCCGGCCCGGGTTGCCCACCCCTAATTACATCTACTCATTCTGCTGTTTAATAAAATGAGTTTTTTTATGTTTTGAAATTTAAATTTTTGTCACAATACGTAGTTATCGAGAAAACTAATAAAATATGTATTTTCAATCTATTCCTATTTGATCTAAATTTAGCTTTTTGCTAATCATTTTATAGTGTGATATGACAATTTATTCTTAAATNATTTATGATAATACAATCGAACTTTGTTTTGCAAATCGAATTTAATGATTGTCCTTGTGGGTTCGACATCCATTTATTACTATATTACTTGTTTGATACGTGCACTTACCTTACGTAAAGAATTTACCTAACAATAATTTTATCTTTTTAAATCTATTTCTAATATATTATTCATTATACTTAAATTTAAAAACGACAAACTAATCATCGGTGACAAGTGTCACATACCATACCAATACTTGAGGGTCATTTGTTGGTAGGACTGACTGCAACTTATTTATAGTCATTTTATGTCTTCTTTCTTTTCATCTTATCTATTGACATCTTTTTTTAAATATAATTTTTTTAATATCTTTTTTTACTCTACCTAAGTTCATAGAAAATTGCATTTTCTCATCTAGATTTTTTTTGTGTAGGTTTTTCTTTTTCTTTCATCACTATCTCTTCATAACTTTATTTTAATCTTCTATAAATAAGATAACACACTATACTTCATTTATATATTTGTATTTATATTATTTTTTATTTTATTTTATTTACATATAACATTTTTTGAGTATTTTTAATTAACTAATTCGTCTATTATATGTACACAACATTATGATTATGTATAAACTATTTTTGAATGTGTACATATATCCCACATACAGTTCTTGTCTTGATGTTAATATGTGTTTTCTTTTTACATAATATACTCTGTTGATATTTTTTATTAACCAAATTAATCTATTAGATATACACAACGATATGATTACGTATGTAAAATATTTTTTGTAACGTGTATGTGCATATTACATACAGATTGCTAGTAACGTGTATGTGCATTAACTATTTTATTTGGTTAAAATGTTTTTTATATATTTTTTCATTATTATCTTCTTTTTTATTTTCATCATTATCTCATAATTTTACTTCATACAAATTTATTTTATTTATTTCTTTTCATAATTATTTTCATTTTTATTGTCATCATTATCTCCGGATTATAATTTTTTTATTTGTTTTTTGACATAATTATCCTTTTGGTGTTTTTATTTTTTCATAACTATCTTTTTTTTCATAATTATCTCATAACTATACTACATACAAATGTATTTTTTTAAAATTTATTTCTTCTCATAATTATCGTTATTTTTATTTTCATCATCTCATAACTATAATGGAACTTTATTTTAAATTATTAAAATAAAAATCTAGTGACGTTGTCTTTTAAGGTGGAGTCATTCTCATAAATCTATTTTTAATATTTTATTTTTTATATTTAAATTTAAAAATGATCAACCAACTATTGGCGACAAGTGTCTCTTGTCGTTATATTATGCCAACGTCATTTGTTGATATGACTGATTGCGCTTCATTTACAGTTAGTTTATGTTTTCTTTATTTTCATCTTGTCTATTTACATTTCTTTTTAAATATATTTTTTTCTAATATATTTTTTACTATACCCAAGTTCATGAAAAATTGCATTTTTTTCATCGAGATGTTTTTTGCGTAGGTTTTTCTATTTTTTTTCATCACTATCTCTTCATAATTTTATTCTAATCTTCTAATAAATAAGATAACACATGATAAATCATTTATATATTTGTCTTTATATTATTTTTATTTTATTTTACATATAACATTTTTTGAGTATTTTTTACTGACTAAATTAATCTGTTAAATATACATAATATCATGATTATGTACATAAACTATTTTTTAATGTTTACATGTATCTCACATATAGTTTTTGTCTTGATGTTAATATGTATTTTGTTTTTACATACAATATACTATGTTGGTATTTTAATTAACCAAATAAATCTATTAGATATACACGATGATATGATTATGTACATAAATTATTTTTTGTAACATGTATGTGAATAGTACATATAGATCACTAGTTATATACAAATGATCCGAGGTTTTTATTCGGCTATAATCTTTTTTATTTATTTCTTTTATTATTATCTTCTTTGTTTATTTTAATTTTTTTCATTATTATCTTCTTTTTTATTTTCATCATTATCTCATAACTTTACTTCATACAAATGTATTTTTTAATTTGATTTGATTTATTTATTTTCATTTTTATTTTCATCATTATCTCCTAATTACAATTTAACTTTTTATTTATGTTTTGACATAATTATCATTTTGGTGTTTTTATTTTTAATAATTATCTCGTAGCTACACTACATAAAATGTTTTTTTTTTTTTTTGTTCAATTTATTTCTTCTCATAATTATCATTATTTTTATTTTCATCATCATCTCATAACTATAATGGAAATTTATTTTGAATTATTAAAATAAGAATCTAATGGCGTTGTCTTTTAAGGTGGGGTTATTGTCGCATGGTAGTTTGGCAAAATTAACGTTTTAATTTTAGAAACGTCGCTTCCTTATTGGCTAAGATTTTTAGTTCCCACAACAAGGTTCATCGTTTGCAATAGTATGTTAATGGGTAAGTTTGAATCTGAGTCTTATTTCAATTTTCAATCCATGATAGTTGCAATTGGTCCATAATAAAACATATGATCAATCAATAAGTCAATATTTTAAGTGATATTTTAGATTCAATCTCAAATTTAGGCATTCTACGACCTAGAATGCTTATTTTTTAAGCTATCAACTTATGTGTGAGACAATATATGATGCAACTAGAATATAAATTAACAATGTAAAGTTGTAAACTAATTCGATAGTTTATCGTATGCATAATTAACTTTGCTAGACACTTTAAATGTTTAGGCATAACACTAGATATTTTGATCAAATTTTTATGGCAATTCATCCTGAAAATATTTCGATTTGATGTACAACATCCTAAGTGTTAAAATCTTTAACGTAAATTTATCGGCTTTTATTGCTCGAAAGCCCTCAACAGCCCTAACCTTCATCGATCACCAGCCAATCGTGTCTCCTATTACATATAAAGTTCAGAAGTACTTTTTTCAAAGGGCCATTCAAGTGTCTTATGTTGTTTGATTTCTTCCTATTACATTATCTAGTCTAAACTCCCTTTGTTATAGGATAAATACTAAAGTAGTGACTCTACTGTATAGATTTAATATTCTACCAGCTGCCAAACGATGGAGCAAAGTATAGATTTAACAGTTAGTTTTAAGATCATATAAAGTTGAAGGCCAATCCCATGACCTTACGTGGCCATAGAATAGTAACCCTAAGCCATTTGAGGAGCTAATGTGATTGACTAGACATCTGTCAAACTATTATTGGTTGTCTTACGTCATACGTGTCCTACGAAATTCTACTTTTAGCGACTATCAAAATGAGACGTTTACATTTACAAAAACTAAAGTTTAAAACATAAAATCATTACATCAAAATTGGAATTACACTTATCTATTTTCTCCTCTTTATTCACTCTCGTTTGCTATAACACAGACTTCAACACGTTTGACAAGAAGAATTTTTATAAAAATTGATGGCTGGTGTTTGTTATCGATTTTTTCTTTCTCTCAGCTTCTTCCAGTTATATGACAAGAACAATGAAGTTCAAATACCTTAGATATTAATCCTACTAATTACCCATTGAGCTAACATTTTTATCAAATAAAAATATCTTTTTAACTCAAGCTAAATTTAACACTCAAATAATTAAACTAATTTCTGTATGATTATTTAATAGCAGGTTAGAAATCAATAAGTTCGTTATAACTGTGACATGCAGCCTGTTCATAAGCGAATACTTACAAATCAAACAAAAAAAAATTAATTTTTCTTTAAAATAAAAAGAACACAAAGTAATTATTCTGAATTATAATTACAACCCTATAAAACTTCAGTGGCGTGCCGCGACTTCTAGAATCGATATCAGTACTATGACTTCTGCACAGCATAATTCAGTTGGCTCAAGATGGTAGATTGAGTACAAGAGCCTAAGTTCGACGCATGCGCTGTCTTTGTGTGGGAGTTGTTACCTCCAATGTTGAGATAACTGCTTGGGATATCAGGTAAAGACCTCCAATCTCTGGGCCGCTGAGTCATCGTGATTTAACTCTCTCACAAATTGTCGAGACAGTGTGTGAAGACCTTAGAAACAAGCTATTTCATTTTTTAAGTATAAAATAAGACAGTACTACGACGTCTTGTCCTTTTTCGCGTCTGTAGTTCTCGTTGTTTTATTCCGAGTAAATCTCTTTTTTTTTTAGGGCAAAATGCTTTTAATGACCTGTACTCTGGGGTAAATTACAGATATTAGAACGAACTAAAAAACGTTCAATCCAATACCTTGAACTATGAGGAAAATACGATTTTTATCTTTCGTCAATTATTCCGGTCAATTTTAACCTGAATCGACCACATGCAAAGCACGTTTATTATTGTTAAAGCATAAGCACCTTGAACTATGCAATAACAAACGTGCTTATGCTTTAACAATAACAAACGTGCTTTGCACGTG
>QAOC01029349.1:157322-325614 GCA_003255005.1 Begonia fuchsioides | reverse complement strand
AAAATTAAAATAATTATTTATAATATTTATGACACTAATTATAAGTTAATATGACAATGTGTACAATAAAAATATATAGTAAAAAGATTAAGATGACATTATCCTCCTTATTATCATGGCTATAGATACTGATGATGATTGTATGAGGTGACCTAGAGAATTTTGGAAAAATTTTCACACATTCTTGCTTCCAAACCTGAATTTATTTTATCTTAGGCGATGGATCTAGCTTCTATTTCTTTGCATGATAGATGCTTGGGGGAACTAGCTTCTATTTCTTTGCATGGTAGATGCTTGGGGGAACTAGCTTCTATTTAGTAATATTTTTTTCGATCAAATATGATACTAAATGAAGAAATTTACTGGCTGGCAGGATGAAACTGAGCTCCTCGAAGATAGTTTGGCACTGCCAGGATTCTTACCTTTCTCTTGCAAACAAGGGTTGAGCGAGGATGAATTTTTAGATCCAGACGATATTGCTATCGGTCCTGTCCGGCCACGGCCCGGAATGCAGAATCTACCTTTCATGGAGTACAAATCGGGAATTGGACATGTTGAAAACATGAAGCAAGAATTTACACAACGACATGTTCGTCATGGATGGCTCCATAAAATGGTAATCTCCTAACTAAAGAGTAATGTTAAGTTTACTTTCTTAGTATGCATTCTTATTATATATGTTGAAGTATCGAGTTTTGATTGGTGCAATAAGTATAATAAATACTTATTTTAATTATAATCTGTTAACTGCACTTTAACTTGACCAATCATAATTTGACACATCAGCGCGTATGACAAGAAAATATATTAAAAAAGTAAAATTAATATTACTCATAACTAAATAACTAAATTTTGGGCTAAATTGTTCTGTTGCATTCACTCAGGACCCTCTTGAACCAGTTTTACTGTTTACCAGACCGTTAATTCCAGATAAATTGGCGGCAGCAGGCATTGTACCGCCATCAGATACCTCTGCGAGAATCAATGGATCAACGCCATCCTATAAAAATGTCCGTGGAAGAATTGGCCGAGGGGGGCGGATAATATTTGATCGATGGAATCCCACTTTGCAGACGTCAATTGAGTGCGGTAATTCTTTGTATGTATCACCAAAACTCCAACGTTTAACGTATAATTAATTGGATTCGATATACATTATGTTTAAGTAGTGAAAATCCATCCGTCAGTTTACTGTTTCCTTCTGTAGTTTTACCAAAAAAGAAGACTTAAGTAGTTATGTATGTTTGATGTAGAGTGTGGAGGTTCAGATCTGGTCTACAATGATTCTAGTTCAATTGATTGGAACAACCTCAAATCACGAATATTCTTATTTTATTTCATAAATATATTTATTAATATAATATGTTATAAATAATAAATTTATCACATTAATTGTTTAGTAAAACTATAGTTCTAAATGTCGAATTCATTGCCTTAGATCATATAATCATAATTGCAATGTTTGAATTTCAAGATAATAGATTATTATTTTACTTCATAAAGGATTAGTTAAATACAATAATAACAATTTTAGGTTTATTATTTAATTGAAGTACAATCTTATTATATAATTTTTTTTAAAATATTAGACAAATTAATAATTTAGTACATAGTTAATGCGGAATGTAAATTGTAAAACCCTTGTTGAACTCTAATTTCATTGTAAAAATACCATTTCTCCATACTAAGCTTATTTAATCTATGGGTTTAGATAGTGGGGAAGAGGATGCAGAGAAAATGTGTCCAAATTTGTTCGACATAATGTTACTTAATGCATCCTTGTGAATGAGCGGCTCGGACTCCCGAGCCGTGTGATGAGGATGAACCGAACCGATACGCCGCTCTCTGTATGATGCCCACGTCACCAAATAAAGACCAGCAATGATTAAAACTCCTCCAAAAACACTGTTTCAACAAGGTTGAGAAAGAGCATAAGTAACGTGTTTTTCATCGATTGCCGATTTAATCTCTAATTTGTACTTTTTTTTATAAATTGTTTAGTCGTAGTGTTAGGTTTATTTCTTTTATTGTACATTCTGCCGTGTCTAACTATTATAAGAAAACAAATTTAACATTATTCCTTTTGAAATACTAGTCAAAGAGGTTGAAAAGTCATTACCTTCCTAAATAAATTGGGCTCCCCAGGAAAATTCTGGATAGAAATGCAGAAGCAGCAGGTTGAAGAGGATTGTAAAGGGCCACTAATGCAGGCCCTAAGATTTTGTTACACCACGTTAGAAGTCCATAATTAAGAGCAGATGCCACAATACCCTGAAGAAAAAGAGGATTTTTGTGAGTACAAATAACTTTTGAAAAGATTACACCTTAGGGGAGGGCCAGATATTGAAAGCAGAATGTGCAAAGAGCCCTTTTCTAAACATGAAGAATCTCGCTTTTCTTTCATTCTAACGATTTCACCAAAGTCCTTGATCTGATGAGCATTTTCGATAAATTTGGCATATAATCAAAAGGAAGGTTTCCAAAGGAAACAATTGTAGAAGAATAACCATTTTTGCTTTCCTCCTCACTTTACACTTAAGAGGTAACAGCCCTTATTACATTCTAGACCCGGTGATAATAAAAAATTATTTATATTTTATTTATTAAATGTATTTAAATTGATCCAATAAGATACGTCAGAAGTTATGATAAGAAAGTATAGTAAGAAAATAAACTTAAACTAACTCTAAAGTAAAATCAATTTCTTCTACAACTTGTTATTAGTGCATCATAATATGATCTTTTCTATTTCCATATTTTTCAACCAAACAATTCACAAATATGATACGCTAAATGATTTCTCGCTAAGTATTATTGTAAGAGTAGATGTAAACTGAAGGACACCTTTTAGTCAGAAAAAGATACATGTTAGATAACTTAATATGCAGATCCATTTACAAATGGGAAGATTTCTTGAGCTCATTCTACTAACCCTACAATAATACTAAGTGAGATGAAAAAAAAACTTCTGATTAATGTGCTAGAAAGACAAGTGAAACAAAATAAACATCAGTGTAAGACTAAAAGCACCCAAATAACTTTAGATAAAGATTAACCACAAAAAAACATATTCTTACTCATAAACTTACAGCATAGAGAACGGCAAGAACTTCTGATTGCGTCAAATTCCAATCTGTAGACTCATTGTTTACAATTAATGACGTTATCACCATCAGTATAGCACCAAAGAAGTACGAATATGCCGTCACAGATAAATTGGCGGGATACCTTTTCAAAACTGGTGCCTGTAAAATTTCAGAACACATTCAGTCCTAGATCTAACTGTCAGATGAAGCAATAACAGCTCCTTGAATTGTTAATCAGCTGAAAATTGTGGTTCTCACACTCGCCTGAAATCTACTGAGCTCATCAACAGTAAAATATGCATCCAAATTTCTATGAATTACTAACATATTACAGGCAACATAAGTAAACGAATGGAGAACTACCAGCTTAAGCTTTCATCGCATGAATGAGCCACAAATATGGTAAAAGTGATTGGAGCGTGCTAGAGGTTTCCAATATGTCATCGAGTAAAATAGTTTGTGGATAATAGTAAAGAAACTTACACAAGAAGCGGTTAGAACTTTTTAAGGATTGAAGAGAATGAAAAATGTCTCAAATATTCAGGGAACCTAAGCTTTATGCACCAGGAGAATTGTTATAATTGAGAAATGCACGATAATGGATGCATCAGACGACATAAACCTCATGAACATAAGAGAAGAAATAAAGATGAAATTCTGTCATCAAGCAGAGAACAGGCAAAAGAATCAATATAAACAAATCTCTTTTTTCGCTCAAGTTGTATATAACTTATTGTATCCTTTTTTTGGAAAACAGCATAAAAATAGCAAAAACAAAACGAAACAATGAAGAATAGGGATTGAAAAAAGGGAGTTCAAAGAATAGTGCAGGGGAAAACCCTCTGCAACGAAAGAATTGGCAAAAATATGGGAAATTTCAAGCGATGATAAAAAGAAAAAAAACTGTCTTATACAACCTTGAAGTTTTTTAAATATAGAGAGAAAAAATCTAGAAGAAAGAAAATGAAAACTAATAAGATACTAAACTACATGAAGTACATTCAAACAATCCTTTCATAGTTTAATGGTCGCTAGAAATTGATATTCAAAAGCTAGGTACATTAAGATGAAAGACATGTGTAAATCTTAAAACTTTTCAATGCAATTATAAATTTCACTACAAATAATGTAGTATGTAACCTGAATAGCAAGAAAAGCAGCCATGCACATGCAATTCCCTATCAAGCAGAGCACTCCAAGGTGAAAATGATTAAGCCCAAATTCCAAAAAACTAGACACCACCCATCCAGCTGGTTCTGGCTGACCCCTCGCACTTATTTCACTTTGAGACATAAAATCTGACTCCACATTTCCAACTAAAGCTGGGCCACGAAATAATACCATCAGTATGGCTCCAGAAACACAGATGAGAGTCCCTCCAATTTTGGCCTGCCCTTCCAATTTGAGAAAGTTAACTCTTTCTGTACTGCACGAACAAGTTATCATAGAACATGGAACATGGAACATGAAACATTAGCACAAATAATTTCCTTGCAGATTAATACAAAAACTGATGGAAAAGAGTAATCCTACTGACCCCATTAGAGTTGCGAAGAGAAATGTGAAGACTGGAATTGAAGGCTGTATAGCAGCAGCATAAGTTGGATTGGTATAGCCAAGACCAATAAGAAACAAAAGCTGGTTGCCAAATATCCTAATAAAACACATGCAAGTATCTATAAAATGGATCATGACATAGTGAGATCATAACATAGAGATAAAAGGAACTAAAGTTACCCAGTTAACCCCAGAAAGAAGAATGATACGAGGAGGTGTCTCTTCATTGGCAAGCGAACTCTTCTACAAAAAGGAAACAAAAGACCATAAATTTAAGCTGGTGTAGGTATTCCATTGAAGCATGAATGACTTAGGGGTCAAATTTTAAAATATGGCATGAATCTGTTGAATCATCTCAGTTGAGGGAAATCATTGACTGAACAATAAGATCGATAATTGGAAGCAGAGGCACCGCCAAAAATTCCTTTTGCAGCCCAAACTTTTGGGTCGGGGACACTGCAGATGTAAAATTTATTGGCACAGAATCTAGAATAAAAGGAGAGAGATCTTTTCAAAGCAAAAATGTAAAAAGGATCGAGTAAGCTCCACAGAAACAATAACCAACAAAAATATCGCAGTTCAATCAAACACGATGATAGATTAAAAAAAAAAAAAAAGAAAGCGCGGAGGTAAAAATTAAGATTCCGCACATTTCAAAACAGATAAAAATCTAGAAAAAAAATTGGCGGCAGAAAATCAGTCATACTTCTCGCGGACATAAGCGACGGGGGCTAGAATAGAGAGTGCCAGAAGATCACGAAAGACACAGAAAACAAGCTGATTAATCCCGACATTGAGAGCAACTTTGGTAATAACATGGTAACCTCCGTTGATTAACTGAACTAAAGCCATGGCGGCGTGCGCTCTCCGAACATCTGTGCCCAAAACGGTCAAACCACCGCCTCCGCTGCCTAAAGCCGCCGCAGGCATCGCCATCATTACTCTTCCTCTCTGTCGAACACAGGTTTGGGGAAGGTAGCGATCAGGAACTAGGAAGTAGCCCCTTTGGGTCCTTCTTCAGCTCTCGCCATCATCCCTTGTAAGTCCACGGACAAAGCATAAGACAAAGATTATAGCAAATTAACCTCTTAATCCCTAATTACCATTATTTAATATTAATTAATAAATCGGGTAGAATTTAATATTAATTAATAAATCGGGTATAATTTAATATTAATAAACTGAGGCGACCTTTCGACACGTAGCATATCATCGTGGAGGGATGGGGCCAGCTTGGTTCTTTCATAACTAAGTTCCGAAGGGCTCGCCGGTCGCCTTGTTCCAAAGGACGGAGCCGCATGGAGTAATGAATTTGTTCTTCGATAAAGGTCAGATCGATGGCGTTGGATCAGAACGGAAGAAATTCTTCGCTCGATTTTGAGAAGCAGGTGGTTTCAGACCTAGAGATTGTGAGTTCCAAATTCGATCAAGCATCTATGGTGGTCAATCCTAGTTTCTGGATTCCAAAAGAGAATCTGAATACTGATTACTCAAAAGAGAATCAGAGTCTTTCTTCGTAGGAGGAGCGGAAGCCCTGACTCAGATACGCACGAACAAAGCGGAAGTCGAAGATTTAAGTGAATTTATTCCTCTAATGGTCCCGAAATTCGGATCAACGACGTAAAATTAACCGTCAGCTCAGAGAATGTAGTATTCATCCGAAGATTCTGCAGTTGAGAAATATCGCATAAAGGACAAGGAGGAAATTCACGACGTCAGTCACCGTGTAAGCGAGAGAAGGGGAGAGAGATATTATTCATTGAAGACTTCGGACCATTATCAAGAAAACAAAAGCAGAGAGTAGCATTCATTGATGAAGATCACATCGTTTTGTTTTCGACATTTTCACAGATTTTGGCTGGGGACTATCAACGAGATTTCAGAAGCAGATATTTGCACGATATCATGCAAAGTTGCTGTATAAGGCACCCCGGGTAAGCATCCTGTTATCAATCTCTTGCCTTGTTGGTTTGCATATAATCTATATCTGCTTGTTTGAGGCAATGCTCGAAATAATGCATTTAACTCTGCACAACAGACTGAACCATCCTAAATTGTTTCATCTTCCAATCTTTTCATCCATGAGATCCTGACATGTACAATTAGGTAAATAAATTTCGAAACCCTAGAAAATCTTGATTCTGCACCTTACTGATCTCTCTCTCTCTCTCTATCTCAAGTGCATGCCAAGTTGTTCAACAATTCTTAAAACTCTGCACTGCCAAATAGTTGTGTGGAATCCCTTGAAAGTCAAACACAGCTTTTACATCTAGTCATAACTACAGTTCATGGAGATAAAGATCCATTTTCACTGGGTGACTGGTACTTCAGCCAAACGTTTCCCAAATTTTTCACCATCAAGCGAAAACTTTTGTTAGTCATACAAGGTATCTTTCTACTGTGTATAAATAAAAACTTTGTCAATGACTTCCCGAATATGATTGCAGCTCGAATCAAAGTTTTTCCTGCTTCTTCTATATGATGTCTGTCTCACGATGGAGGGCGATCGTGTTTCTGGTCTTGAGGCGGCATTGGCTTCCAACCGGGTTTTTCATCCCAATACATATCGTAATATATGTGCCCAGGACTGTGTTTTTCCATGCAGCACCATATGCCAAGGTACCGCTTCACACGTTGCCTAAATTTATCGTCCCTTTCCTACAAGACATTTGATTATTAGCATTGATTAGTGTCACGAGAATTTACTTCGTGTTAAAATGTTACCTTGTTTGCGAAACCTGCAAAGGCATCTTGCATTGAAGAAAATTGAATAACTTGCACGTCCTTGAATGAGTTGAATATCGACTTGAACTGCATTTGTTATACAATGTAAGTACAGATCAACGATTTATAATGTCCGGTTTTCTTATATAAATCTGCTCAGCTTTCTATCGAAATCAAGCTCATCTCATTTTAATTCTTCCCTTAGGAGAAAACTATGTTTCAGGCCGAGTTTATTCCCTTTCTACTAACTTAATAAATTTCTTATAATACTGATAGGGGAATCTCCAACCTAATATAGATTCTATGGCAAAACTTCATAAGAAAATATAGCAAAAGATCGAATTAAGTCGCTTGAAGAACACATTATTGAAATTGCACAGATATTCAAAAGTCGTGCAAGTAACAGCTAAAACCGAGAAAGCGTGTAATTAATTATATATGAAATGGATAAATAAGCTTGCAAAGATATAGATACCGTCTCTTCGTTGCTATTCGTAGGAAATTTGAGTTTTGATTGGTTGGTATTATTCGTCGCGCGGCAATTCCCGACACCTTCGTGGCAAAGTTGAACATCGAGCCAAGAGTCTTTCACCTGATGGAATAAATTAAGAATGGAGTGAGATAATGGAGGAACAATGAAGAGTAAGAATAGAGAAAAAAACTGACCTTTTTGGGAAGCAATGGATTGTCTAGAAAAGAGTACTCTCTGATTTTAATACCCGGGCCGAATTCCTCCTCTGCCAACTCCTTCAACATCGTGTGCACCTGTTTAGTTGTGCAAGACGAAGAGAAAACCCGACTTTGTACATCACAAGAGCACGAAATATAAATAGTAAGAGTAATGTTAATTTACCATCTGAAGTCACACTTATGTGTCGTTCGTTAATTGATATAATAACGATATGATACGATTGCAACGATTAAAAAACATTAGGATTAGAAAGATCAGTTCTAATATTATCCCAAAACCAATCAAATCTATTCGGCGTAACCGGCAAGTAATAGAAAATTAAGAGACTGAATTACGTCGAAGACATCCTTAATTGCGTTAAACTTTGACAGAATATTCTAAAAATAAATGCGCTAATGTCGCAAGATTGAACGAGAGTTGGAACCGAAAAATGTTAATGTCGAGAAGGGGTACCTCAAACACATGATCCAAGGGGCAGAGAAAAGGCTGTCTGGTCATAGAGCCAGGCAAAACTCCAGGGTGTCCAAACCATAGCCTATCCAATCTGCACCATAGTGGAGGCATTACCTGTAATTCACACAAAGTAACAACACTTTAAACTTCATAACACACCTTGAAGATAAGTGGATCCACCGAAAAGCTGGTGTTATGCATGTCCGATTTTATTTATTTATCGATTTTTAATTTTTTTTTGTGCCGAGAAGAAAATATCAACCATATTGCTTCGATTGATAGTTCTGCAAATAGTGCCAGATAAGCAAATGCAATGGTGCATAACTATGACATGATATAATATTCAATTTCAACGATTTGAGGAAAAAAAAGGCTGGATATTGAAGCGAATGTACAGGAGTTGAAGCATTTACCAGCGTCCGATTTAAAACTGAGGCGATAGCAAGAGCTGTCCTTATTTGCTTTATCTGTGCATACGATTAAAAATTAATAATCACAATAGCATTATACGTCAACATATCGTCGATCAAAAAATAAATCGATTAAGTTAATCAATGCATACTTGGTAATTAACAAGTGAAAAGTGTGACTCAATAGTGTGCTCTCCATTTAAAAATAAAATCCTAGGAATAGATGGCCTAAAGGACAAGAAACCTCCTGCACAAACACAATAGATAATCACATAAACAAACAATAAAATTCTTATCCATGATATGATAATCAAATTATTATCCATTATTTAAAGTTTTTGGCATCACATAATGTTGTTATCGGTGCAAATTTATCGAAAATGCAAAATAAAGGGGCATTTATGCAAGAATGTTGTTATCGGTGCAAATTTATCGAAAATGCAAAATAAAGGGGCATTTATGCAAGACTTATCATTCAAGCTTGACATTTTTTTATAGGTTATTCAAGAGAAGAGATTAAGAAAGAGAGGGGAGAACCATTTTCAAAAAGGAAAAACCTAGTTTAAAACAAAACCTCCAATTATACAGAACTAAACTAGAAGGATAGATTCTAAAGCGTTCCTAACAATAAGACCACTAGGAATCTATCTAAGCATGACAAATCAGAAGCAATAAAAATTACCAGGCTCGTCATAATACTCGGGTGGATCGTGAAAGACCATGGCTTCACGTAGTCGGTGGCGCTTGCCTTCTGTACCGGCAAACTGGAACGTTGTGTGAACTGCATATGGCTCCAATCTTAATTGCTCATACACCGCCTGAAATGTACTGCAAAAATTAATGCAGATGAAGATATTTCATGCATAGAACCAATGGAGATTCATTCCACTTTGATCTTGTAATATGATGAAAATCTAACTCAAGCTAGCAATTGATATATATATTTAGTAATGCTAAGTTTACTTTTTTAGTATATTTTATTATTTTACACGATAATTAATCTAGTTTAAAGTATATTTAATATATTACAGTTAAAATAATTATTTATAATATTTATTACATTAATTTCAGTTCAACAAGTAAGCGTGTACGATTAAAAAGTATGCAACCTAACATTACGCATAAATATAAGGTCGTCAACGAGAAGAATAATTCTACCTGAACGAAGTAAGTATGTCCACCGCAAAAAATAGTTGCTGGTAAAATTCCGAGCTTAAGTTTTCCATCAAATGCGTAAACAAGTTCACTGTCATCGTCAACCGACGGTCCTAACTGCTTTCGCATGAGATCATTAAATCCACTTTGATCCCATATTTTTTCGTCAGCAAGTAGCATCTCCTTCCACTCCTTTGCAAATTTTTTTGATGGCTCAGTTGGTCTCCAATGAAATATTCCTATGTTATAAGCAGCTCCAGCTGTGAAGGAAGAAGTAATAATGCTCACTGAGATAATCTGGATTCAAAATTTGAGCTTTCGAGCTATGAACAGACCCAAAAAATATAAATTAATTAAACATGGATATGACCACTCATAGAACTGAAGACCTATTTTCATTTTTCAATCGCTCATGTCAAAGAGAATAAGAACATCAATGACTTCGACTAAAGAACCTAAATCTTTTCTTGCAAAAAAGCAGCTAAGATGATATGAAATACTTGAAGAACACGCCAACAAAATGTGAAAAAAGAATATAGAGATATTACCCTCTTGCCAAATATCTAGGCGATCATCCATAACTGTTGGCGAAATCTGATCTGATGAAGTTAAGACATCTGCTTCCGGATAACGAGCAAGATATGGGAGAGGGTTCTGTTTCATGACATAATCGATAACACACTGAGTTGAAAAACAGAAAATTAACCACAGTAAAATTGTTACTCAATAAAGTAAGATGAAATTCTTAAGAAAACCAATCACCATTGGTAGAATTTGTGAAGTAATTGATCATATATATAGCAAGCTTGTAAAATGTACCTTTAACCAGACCATATCTGTGTCACACATCAACAACTCAAAACCAAAAGGAAGAAAAGAATCTATTAGAATCACTTTCTCTCTTCCCATTTTATGAAATGTTGGAGATCCCCAGCCAACATCCAAAGTGCTCATGTGGCTGTCCATATCGAATACCGGAATGCCTTTCCAATATAGAGCCTCCAATAATTTGGTGTCCATTGCACCTAACATGAAAAATTTAAGCTCTTTCTATGATAACACAATTATTGAAGCAGGAAAATGTAAAGAAATGACTAAAAATGCAACTATTTCAAGGCTTAACATAAAAACTTACCAATGATAAGGTTAGTAAGACCGAGATCTGTCAAGTGTTTAACCCAATTAAGAATGAAGTCCATGAATGCGTAGTTACCAAATGTCACAATTATGATGTTATCTTTCACCCTTTTCTGCACTATTTCCTTGGTTAAACGAAAATTATCCAAATGTGGCATTTTATTAGTGTGGGGTGGAATTTCCCAAATCGGTCCTCGCACTATACTTTGAGCATCTCCTGCAAGTTTTACGATCATCGAGTCAGAATAATTAGATTATGATTTTCCTTCCTTGGAATATGG
This sequence comes from Begonia fuchsioides, assembly GCA_003255005.1. NCBI lineage: Eukaryota > Viridiplantae > Streptophyta > Magnoliopsida > Cucurbitales > Begoniaceae > Begonia > Begonia fuchsioides. The sequence goes on along the minus strand of QAOC01029349.1, from coordinate 314,120 downwards.
AGGGTTATGACAAGCAGAATGTATCAACAAAACGATCTAAATATTTTGGCTTATTAACCAAAGAAAAATCATTCATCCAATAAGATAAAACAATCCACAAAGTAGAGTTGGCTTTTGTCTGAGACAACATCAAGTTTATGTTTGCAAATCAGTCTATAAGTCTAAGTTTTTAGGATTTATCATTTTAGTTTGGTTCTTTAATTGAAAGGAATCACTATAAACTAAGTACTGTTTCTCATTCTTCTTTCTATCCATACACAGTTTCTTATAAAAAAAATTAATAAATACACAACACATGCATAAGAAAGATCAGTCACGATGAAAACATTTAGTTAGATTGCCTTTGCAAGTCAATCTGCGTGAATGAAGTAAAAGTTTATAGCCACTAATCAATCCATTGATCCACCAAACAAAATGTAGCAAATTGCATTTGGGTAATGAAAAGAATTCGAAAAATCATTTCCATTTTTCGAACAGGGTGTAAAGCTTGATGCAAATTAGAAAAGCAGCTTACGAGGGGGGCTCCAATGGTTATAATCTTTAACTCATGGCTTTGAATTGACAAACATAGAGGAAATTATAAAACATTACACAAAATGCAACAATACAATGCAAGTATAAAGAAGCCCGTACAGCATCAGTATGGAAGAAGAAATTCTCAAAAGCTGAAAGATGAGAGATGAATAGGATAAGAAAGCGTACGGGAAGAAGAAGATGAAAACCAGGCGAAGGAGTCATTGGCGAACTTTGGCGAGGAGTAAACGGCGGAAAACACGTAGAGAGAAGAGAATATGATGCCGAAGACGATCGCAGCGTAGATCGTCAAGAAAAGAGGACGCGAATTGGCTGCTTCCTGGCAATCATTTCTCAACCCCATTCCGAATTTGAAAAAAAAAATCCCAGATACGTATGCTTTTTGGATCGAGTAAAAGCGCAAAACGTCTTATACTTCCCTCCAAATGCAGAGTGCCACTACAGGCATTACCATCCCCACTGCCATCGCCATTGCCATGTTCTTAAAGCCCTCTTCTACAGAGTAGGAGAAAGGAGAGAGGCGTTCAAAATCCAAAGGAAAAACGGGACCAGATGAATAATGCTAGTTTGGCAGCCCAACCTTCATCTGGGTCAACTCAGCCTACTCGCTCTCTGTCAGGCAAAGCGATTCCTTCCCCTACGAGTACGAGCCATCTTGATTTCAATTGTAAACTTAGGCAACCTCATAAAGGGGGAATTTCGGTAGAAAAAGCTTGTAGAATCATGAATTCCAGCATTACCCATCGCTTCCGCCATTAAAAGATACCCCTGTTGCTGAATCTACGAGAGGGAAAGAGAGAGGGTGCAGCTAGGCTTTCTTCCATGAACGTAGAAACGTTCTTATATTAATTGTAACATATTTTAAAATAATTATATAAGAAATAATACATTGAACTATAATTTATAAATAACTTGTCGATATTATCAAGAGAGACAAGAATCTCTCTTGTCGGTATCATAGTTCTCGGGAAAGTTTTCTATTTGCAGGCCAAATTCGAAAGCCAAAGACAAGGCACGTCGACCTAAATTGAACCAAAACGGACCTAATCAAATCAAAATAATGACCCAAAAAGTTATCCGGCCCAATTGCTTGATCTAGAACTATGGGTCGACAACAAATGAAGCCTAGAATTGACCCGTTTCAAAAATGTCGAATCGTGTAGAGTTTTTCGGATCAATTCTCATTTTGAGGTTTTTAGGGTTTTCACACATAAAATCAATGCTTCAATGGCGATAGTACGATCATATCTGATCATATTCGAGATTGACGATGAAAACTCCACTTATTCGATCATATTTGATTGTATTTGAAGTTTCCAAGTTTCATAAAAATGGCATGAATGTATACAGTCTATACAAAATAAACTTATTCGAGTATAACCAGACAATTACGAAAACCTAAAATCTTCCTAAATGTTGGAAAAATTAAGCAAATTACATTTAATTCAAGTCTCATTTAACTTTTTTCATCGCGACAACTACACAATTAAGAGTATTCTAAGTTTGGGTTGGGTTGATTTTTTTAAAAATAGTTATAAAAATTTATTTTAAAATTGACAGACGAAACCCATGTCACATACCCGATAGGACATCGGCCGAGATCTTTCTAAAAACAAATCTATATGAACTATAGTATATAAACACATCGATGATCGATATTGAAAAGTTATATATTTTCTCATTTTGAAAAAATACGGAGTCGACCGCTCTTAAAAGTCTGATGAATTCGTTCTAGATATATGAACGATCGATGTTTTTATTATTTTTATTGCATTGTAAATATTTTTTATTTGGCTCGTCGTGTTGCTTCCTCTCGTTGAGTCAACGAATTTTATAGTCGATTGTCGGGATATGGGTCCAAATAAATTCATTGTCTTTTTATGTCCCATACATTGAACATCATGATAATAATTTACTTAATACAATATTTGATTTGTCATAGTAACCAAATGTACAACCGTGACAAAATCATGACCACGTGGCATAAGCATACACGTTGTTATAATAATTATTTATTTAAAATAAAAATAAAATAGGGGTTGACTTGTATGGTTGGATAATTAACTAATAGTTCAAAATCTAGATATGAATTTAATAACAAAATAAATGAATCAAATAAAGTTCAACGACTACATTTAGTCAACGCAATCGATGAAATGACACGTTTCAATGAAAAAAGGATTTGTCTTTATTAAGATAAAGAACTTTATGACGATCCAAGAGTTGATTTGTTTTTCAAGCCATGAAAAGTCAACGCTTATAAGTCAATGAAAAAAATAAATGAAAAGTTCATAACACGCTAAAATTTTCAAATTTAATATTTGGATCACTATGACATTAGGTAATGTTATGTTTACATTCTTAGCATATCATCTTAATTATTTTCTGATGTGTCAATTTTTTATTGGTGCAATGACCTTCTGACATGTCGAGTTCTGATTGGTGCAGTAAATATGTATTTTAATATATTTAAAATCCTTTATTTGTACAATCAAAACTCGACACGTCAAAAGGTCAAATAAAAAGGTGTGCTAAAAAAATAAACATAAGATTACTTTTCATGGTTGGGACAAAAGAAGTTTAAGTGTTGAAGAGAGGAAGGGGGCACTAAAGTTGACTTTAATTGAAGATCAAAAAGGGAGAAGAAATACTTGGGTTGATTGGTGGAGAGGGAAACTAGAAGTTTGACTTGGATCGATTATTGGAAAAACATCGTCTAAATTTGTGAGATGAAGTATAATTTTTACAATCAGAATCTTACGTTCTTCTGTCGTTATCAGATTTTTAACTGTGAACAGTTTAGATTTTACAATCATTGTATCTGTTAAATCTAATCAATGTACACCTCAGTGTCTAGTTAAAAGTGTTTCAACTCGATTTCTATCTCATTTTTTGAGAATTACAAGTTATGTGGTTTGCATGAGGGAGTTTGATTTAGGTGAACGTTCCGCCGTGCGTTAGAAACAAGATTAAAATAATTTGTTTCATGACAAACATAGAATACTATTAGAGTTATCTTCTTATTTTAAATTCAAAGAACAATTAACAATTAAAATATAATTTATTATTTATTATATTAAATATATAAATCATGAGGCGTCAATATATATATGTGTCTTGAATATATAGTAAGAGAGCAATTATAATATTATTCTAAATTATAGATTTGGTTTTAACTACAAACTGGGGTAAGACTAGGGTTGACAAAATCGGACGGGAACCGTAAACCAAACTAAAACTGTCAGCTTTAAGTTGAAGTTTTAATTTTTTAAAAATTATGATTTATTATTAGTACCGGTTATTAAGAGTTAAAAATTTAAATTTGAGTAAAATTTAATTTAATTATTTTTAATTTTTTAAATATAAAATTAAATTAAATTAAAATTAATTGAATTTTATCTCCTCCTAAAACCTCTCTCTCTTGTCTCTTGTAATGCATGAAGCGAATGTAAAATTTGCATGAGGTGGAGGACGCAGAATCCATGGCTGTGGGATTCGAGCTGTAATTGAAAGCTCTGCTTCTCTCTCTAACTGCCCATGTCTATCCTATAAATACTTCTTTTCTCTCCACGCTCTTCGCCACTTCCTTCCTCTTCTTCTCTCCACGCTTCCGCCATGGAAGTCTTCTCTTCCTCGATCCTTTTCTGCTTCTTATTCTTTGTCTTCGTTTCTTATCTTGTTTGCAGAAGCAGAGGCAGAGCGGCTCCTACTTTCCCCCTTCCTCCTGGCTCCATGGGCTTGCCTTACGTCGGCGAAACCTTCCAACTCTACTCTCAAAACCCTAACGTCTTCTTCGCTTCCAAGCAGAACAGGTCTGTAATCGGACGAAGTTCCAGTTCGATTTCAATGCGTCTCATGATTTCGAGGCTAATCGATTCTTTTTATTGATCTGATCAGCTATGGCTCGATCTTCAAGACTCACATTCTGGGATGCCCTTGCGTGATGGTTTCCAGCCCTGAAGCTGCGAGGTTCGTTCTGGTTGCCAAAGCTCACTTGTTCAAACCAACCTTTCCGTCCAGCAAAGAGAGGATGCTGGGGAAGGAGGCGCTCTTTTTCCATCAAGGAGACTACCATTACAGGCTGAGGAAGCTCGTTCTGCGAGCTTTCATGCCCGACGCAATCAAGTCCATTGCCGCCGACATAGACTCCATCGCCACTCAGTCTCTGCGATCATGGGAGAAGGCCACCTTCATCAACACATTTCAAGAAATGAAGACGGTAAACCTCTTAAACGGAATCGGAAAAAAGGATTAGTAATTCTCTGAATTCATCTCCCGCCCTAAATCTGAATTTCAAATTTTCCAGTTCGCATTCAGCGTCGGATTGCGTGCCATTTTCGGACAGGATGAGATGCCTTTCAGAGATGATTTGAAACGCTGCTATCTCCAATTGGAAAAGGGATACAATTCGATGCCGATAAATTTTCCGGGGACGCTCTTCCACAAATCGATGAAAGCTAGGAAGGAGCTGTCGGAGATTTTCGCCAAAATCCTTTCTCGCCGGAGAGAGGCGAAGAAGGATCGCAACGATTTCCTTGGATCTTTAATGGACGAAAAAGAAGCCCTAACTGACCAGCAGATTGCCGACAACATCATCGGAGTAATCTTCGCCGCCAGAGACACCACGGCAAGCGTCCTCACATGGACTCTCAAGTACCTCGCAGAGAACCCCGCCGTCTTCGCCGCCGTCACCGTAAGCCTCTAAACTTCCTAATCGGAGCAAAATCCTCCATATCCCGTCGATTCGAAACTCAATTTTTGGTTACTCGACGGAATTACAGTCGGAACAGGAGGAGATAATGAGATGGAAAGAGGAGAGCGGGGATGACAAGGCCGTGAAATGGGAGGACACGAAGAGAATGCCGATCACCGGCAGAGTGATACAGGAGACTCTGAGAGTGGCCTCAGTTCTTTCTTTCACTTTCAGAGAAGCCATCGAAGACGTTGTTTACGAAGGTAACACAAACATTTTCTTCGACAATCTGGGCTCTAATCCAGGAATCCACAGCTGAATAACTGAGAAATTGCTTGAATTCAATCAACAGGATACCTAATTCCAAAGGGATGGAAAGTCTTACCACTCTTCAGAAACATCCACCATAGCCCAGAGAGCTTCCCGGAGCCTAAAAAATTCGATCCTTCCAGATTCGAGGTGAGTGCCAAAAATCTCGAAATTCCTTGAAGAAGAAGAAATCGATTCAAACAATGATTTCGACAGGTTGCCCAGAAACCCAACACATTCATGCCATTTGGGAATGGAATCCACTCGTGTCCAGGAAATGAACTGGCAAAGCTGGAAATGCTGGTGATGCTCCATCATCTAACCACCAAGTACAGGTTGGTGATTACTCTTCTTAATCTTCGCACTCTTTCTTCTCCGGAATCGCATCTGAACAGAGCCTGCATTTATCTGGTTTACGCAGGTGGTCGGAGATCGGTGGAAATGAAGGCATCCAGTATGCGCCTTTTGCTCTTCCCAAAAATGGATTGCCCATTTCGTTTCACCGCAGAAGATGAATTTTTGAAGCTTGCCCACAATCTTTCCGAACAAGGAAACACCTAATCGGAGTTATCAGGCGGCGATCACTGCTCCGGCGAGGCCGTGGGCAGCAGCTAAGTGGCCGCCTCTGTCAAGGTCCTTCAGAAGGGAAAGATTGTCGATAAATAAACATTAGAAAGTACAAAAAAAAAGGGAAACTTCTCCACCTTATTTTTCACGAATTTGTGACCAACAAAGTCACCGTATTCTCCACCTATTATTATTCCGACTTAATCAAATTTTACTTGGAAAAAAATACAGTTCTTCACAAAGCTCAAAAAAGACACAACTCAATTATAGTACAACAATGGGGTGATAAACGACTCCCCATGTAGAACATAGCCTTCTATGATTTTATTTCATAAAACTTGGACATCCAAGTCCCAAAACTAATATAATAGACCCAATAATAAATCCACCTCCATCCCTTCACAAACTCTTTCTCCAACGATAATTAATTGGGTACAAATCAAATAGAACCAGCCAAAAAAATCCCAAACCTCAAAAAAAAGTAAATTAGTTGATGGCTGATGGCGCATGACATTGCCTCAATTTCTTAAATTTTTTAATTTTAGTTTTCATAATTTATTAATTTTTTAAATATATATTATCATATAACTTAAAATTTTTATTACATATCTAGATTATTATAAGAAGACGCCTTAAAAATATTGTAAATTTTCAGTATTTACATGATTTTATTGTTTAATTAAAAATAAAATAATTTATTAAAAATACATACATTATTGTCTTTTACATACAAAAATTGATTTGACAAAAAAGTCCAACAAGTATTAGAAGAGTTAATTCTGCCATAATTTAAATTATTAGATGACATACATAATAATAATTATACTGAAACAATATTCCATCCGGATCGGACGTATCGCAAGAACCATCGTTATTGCACTAAGACGCCTAGCCTCTAGAGTCTAAAAATTGTTCAAGATCTCACTGCACTACTCGGTTTGGGGACCTAAAAGAATTATTCGTTGCACCAACAAATGATGGTCGGCACCAAATGTCACATGATGATCCAAAAGATGCCCCACCTTTTAGCATACTTGATCGATTTACGAGTGTTTTTAATAAAGGTATTCTTTTTTTCTTTAATGGGTTTCTGTAATTTCAATTGAAATTTTCAAAAATGTTTTTTTTTTCCTCGTTTGGGCATGGGGGTAACTCGGTGAGTTGACTCTGTTAACGGTGGCAATGGTGGGTGGATGCAGAGTCCGAGATGAGGTTGAGGTGCTGAGTTCTGTTCCTGATTGCGATGTAGGCGGAGAATACGGCGGAGCTGACGGAGACCAGAACTAAAACGGCGGATCCTCCGAATACGCCGCCCTTCACGGCGTAGCATTCACCGTTTAGCCACCCTTTCCCGTAGTCCTGTCTTCTGCTCATACTCGTTGCTCCGGCCACCATCATCACCGCCGCGCCGAAGCTAATCCTGCAAATCTTTGAACTTTACGTCTCCGGTTGAAATTCCGGCAGAAAGTTTTCGATTTGTGGGATTCCGATGACTTACCAAGAGACGGCGGCGAAAGCTATTCCGATTGGTGAAATCTTAGCCCTGCAACAACTCTTTCTCTTCTCCGTCAGCCATATTTGGCTGCAGATTATCCAATTTCCGATCAACTGCGCTGCAATCAAGCAAATCAAGGCTGTCACTCCAAACCCAAACGCCGGACTTTCCGGCAAGAAACAGAGATTTCCGTTCAACCTCAACTCCGTCTTCTGCAAATAGAAAAAGAATGAAACGATTCAGGAAAAAAACAAACAATCGGCGTATTATAGGAAGAAGGAATTAAGAACCTTGGTTCTCTTGAACTCAGCGACGATACAGGAGACGAAGGAGAAGATACCGAGAGTGAGAACAAACGAGAAGGCGAGAGGGAATCTGCAAGGTCGAGCTTCCATGGCGGAAACTTGCAGTGGAGGAGGAATAGGCAGACGAGAACAAAAGCTTTGGAGACGAAGTTTCGTCTGAATTTTTCTTGTTTATTGGGTTTGGGAATCATCCGCCATGGTTCGCAGATCAATCTTCACAGTTTTCAGTTTTTCTTCGAAGCAAGGCTTCCATGGCGAATTGGAGAATGTGAGAGAGAGGGAGAGAGAAGCAGGAACCTTCCTCATTATCATCACACTATTAATACAAAATTTCAGAAATTAAAAAGTCAAATGCTAAGGTTTGACTTTCCTTTCCCACCATTAATACTAAGTCCTAAGCGGGAAGACGATGGAAAATCAAAATTACCAACTATTTTATATCTGTCTTAGTTCAAGTTCTATTGTAAGATTACCACCAATTAGCAGTAGAGCCTGATTTTAATCAGTCATTGTCCTTCATGGCCATACTAAAAGCCTATGTTTGAATGCTTTAAACTCAGTTTCAGCCAATTCCAGGCCCTACTGATAAACGGGAGTAAATGAAATGGGGTGTGGCCGGCAAAACTAAGGTTCAATTTAGCACTGACTTAAGACTACTGCCCAATTCCCCTAGATCCAATCAAGTATAAGGGAAGAAGAGTAAATAATAAGTTCTATGAAGATCATTCTTCAACCTTTAAAACTGGGGATGGACAAGTTAAAGGTACACTAGTCATAAGATCGGGTAAAAAATATTCGATCTATAGAAGAACAACAAGCAAAGAGCGAATAAGATGTGATATCAGAAACTTAATACAAAACTTTCCTTTTCCATCTACTAGAACAATACCAAAAACAAATCCATTTATATTTCGACACGGAACGAACAATATATTGGTAATAAGAGGGAAGTTCCGAAATAGAGTTGGGGCAGGAGTATACTTTCTTCTATAACTATGCAAGCCCTTGGCTTTTCTACTTGAATGGTGGAGACTGAGAGGCACAAGGTCACCACAAGAGAAGACAATTTGATAAAGTGGAAGTTCAAGAAGAAGAAGAAGATAGAATAAATACACGAAGGATGACAAAATGTGTACATTTGTGGCTATTGATGACCAGGAGGGCTTTGATGGCCAATGCCGGGGCTGTTGCCGGGAGTGGTTGGCCTGAAAGCTTCTATCTCAAGCTTCTTGTTTCGGTTTATAGTAAACGCTTGGTGGCTGACAGTGGAAGGAGTTTGTATTGGCCTCGATGCAACCACAATTAGACCAAAGTAAATTAGGCCAACCACAGCCACAAAAAATGTTGATAGCAAGTTTCTGATTACGATCTTCCCCATGAAAGAGTAGGAAAGAGGAAGCAAGAAGGATGATCAATCAGCACATGTGGACAACAGACAGCCTCAAGAACATATAAGAGGGATTGGAATGGTCTAAGATGGACATTTTGGGTAAGTTTTGTGGGACAAAATTGAGCATGGATAGAATAATTCCTATATTTAGAAAGAACTTGTTCTTCAATGGACTGCCATTCATAGGATCGAAAAAAGCATAATATAATAATTATAAAAAACAAAAGGAGAAACGTGGGTATTGATTGGACAACACTAACAAAAGCTTTGGTCATTCTGCTTAATTAATTATCTGGTTGGTTTTCACTGCAACTTAAGTGTTCTTCAGATACTAATGTCTGCAACGTGATCATCTAAGGAAGCTCTCTCTGAAGAAAATGCTTCTCCCACTATCTTTTTTTTTTTTTCTCTATTGACGTTAAAAAACCAGAAAAAGATAGTCTCAGTCAAAGATTACAAAGAGATTATCTTCTTTTCTTAAACAAGATAGTGGTAGCAAGATGATTAGAGACTTACTTGGAGTATTAAGAAAAGCTTGTCTTCTCAAGTATGATTGACGATTAGCTAATGACCATTATGTTTAATCATTGGTCGCCATTGCACAGCAGCAATTTGAGATGGTGGGCTGCCACCCTGCACAGATGTTTCAAAATGATGAGTTCCAGATCTGCTCTTGGCCTCAAATTCAACTAAACCATCTCCTGGTTTGAATGAGATCAAAAGAATTAAAAAGTCTCACCTTTTCTCTCTATCCACCGTCTCAGTGATTATCTTAATCTTCTAGTGTCTCATTATTATTTGTCTTCATCTCTCACTTTCTCAGTCTAAGATGACCAAGGAATAAGTATGAGAGAGAGAGAGCATGGAGAAGAGAATTTCCACTAACTGGCCATCGCTAATCATATTATTCCCCACGACATTGGAGGACTTAGAAACTTGCTTTTCAATTTCATAGTAAAGGAAGGCAGACATAAGAAAAGCATCAAGAAAAGAACACACACCATTTGGAGATTCCTTCTTTACTTTTCTGTTATTCCATTCCCATGTAGGATAAATACAGCCTACTCCTACTAATTTTAAGGCAATGGTTATTTAATTTGGAATTAATTTTCTCTACTGGCACCTTGATTAAGAAGACCATTATGACATTGTAAAACTGCACAATCAATGTCATTTGAAGCTGTTAAACATACAGCTTCCCATGAGCTCTTCTATGCCTCCAAATCTTATAGGAAGTAAATTTACTAACCAAATGAATACCTGTGTGTAGAAGTTCATGTTAAGATCTGCATCACAAATTATGCACTTTTCTTCAATTTCCCAAGTATAGCAAAACAGAAGAGAATATTGCATCTGATCATCGAAATCAATGGTATTAAAGTTTTAGCTCTGGGTTAGAAACTAAAAGCTGAAACTCAGTAGACGGGTCTTCATGTTGACCTTCATTTCAGTCCTCTTTTCTCTTGCCCTTCTTCTTCCACATGATCTACTTATCCATACCAAATTATATGAGCACTGATCAGACTGTGGATGCTAATAGGTTCAATGCTTGACCAGTACCTCATTGTCTGTATTTGAACAATATGAAGAGATTTTCTTTCTTTATGCTGCAAGGACTCTAATTTCTCTTTGGCAAGTAAAAAGGAATTATGAACTCGCTCACTACTTTCAACTGAACAATCCTTTCACAGGAAATCCACCCTTGATCGTGATGCATCCCTTTTCTTTGACAATCCACGCAACATCATACTATTGATTCTGTACAATCTTATCAAATACAATTCCTGTTTACACGTAACCTAATTTAGAAGCATCAACAATCATAGTGGTATGGAAATAGTATCAACATTCAACAACACGATGGACTTCATAATTTAAACAAGAAAAATCAAAATTAACCATCAGAGTTGATTTTTTATTCATAAAAGATATGATTGTGTGATTTGACTATAAAAGCTTGATCAATCAAATTACTAATTCAGAAATCGAGATTACCTGACCATAAACACCTTCATTTTGCATCCTATAAGAATAGAAACAAAGCAAATCAATTGGAAAATTTAGAACTGCTTTTTTTTTACTATTTTGAAGAAGATCAATTAGAAGAAGCATGACAATCATATGCCCCAGCTTGGGTTTCAACTCATTCCCTGATTTTACATTTAACCATTTTTTACCTTCAAGAGAACCCAATGAAACTGAACTCTTGCAACATTCCAATATCTAAAAATCAAGTTAACAATAGTAGTTAACAAGAGTAGATCCGTAAATTTCATGTCTAGATCAATGCACTATAAGCAACACTAATTGAAGTTTTCATTAAAATATAAAATATGAGAACATGATATGAAATACCATGTAGACACTACAGACTCCCATAGTGCTTTTTCAATTGAGAACCAAAGTACCATGGTAAAGAAAACACATAATTTTCCTTTTTTTGACCATTGTCAAACTGTAAAATAATAGATAATCCTTCACTGCTGCCCGGAAGTTCATGAAAAGTAGGAAGAGACAGCAGATCGACAAAATCAATAAAAATCAAATAACAATCTTGATAATAAGTAAATAGCCAAATGAATTAGATCTGCAGGAGTTGCTGAAGTTGGTTTTGCGTTCCCAATATATGTTGACAAATAACTCATACACACCAAAGAGCAACACAGCAGCAAATACAACTGAAAATTAGATCAAATTATCTGATTCGTAACTCAGGAGCTTCTTCAAATGTATAATTCTTTCCGAGGATATCTAAATTTAGAGTTGAGAGAATTTCTGATATAAATACAAGTATTACTGAACAATTAGACTACAGATCAAGCATTTTCAAAAGTTGGCAGAAAGAAGGTAGAGATCGGAAACATAAGCAAGCATAATGACAAAATCCACCTATTGACTCGATCAGTATCATGATTATTCCCCAAATTTACAAGGTATTCCTTGAACGATGAACTACCATCATAAGGGATAAAAAATATCATACAATCAATTGATGTAATAGAGAACGATTCACAGCTAATATAATCAAATATTTGCTACCAAATGAAAACACAAATTCATACATTCTTTTCCGTATTCTGTCATTACAGAAGTAGCCAGGAAATTCAAAAGCTACATTTGCAAAGAAAGAAGTTATCTATCATTATCGTCAGTCCCTATCAGAGGACTCTCGATATAACACTCATTTTGCGAAAGTTAAAAGGGTATTTGCATAGTAAATTTTCAATTCAGTAACGAACCACGCCACAGTATCAGGAATTAAATTTGCTCGTGAGAATATATTATAATCAAGAAAATAGTGAGGCTCGTTAAATCGTACTCATACCACAATGAGCGTAGAACTGAAAGTACTCCGAATCTGGCGAAAAAGCCATCTTCAAAACCGGCGAGAGGTTTCGAAGGAGTCATTAAGAAAATAAGGTCGCTAGGTGATGCCACGGTCGTGAGAGCCTCGCATTAGTGATCGGCGATGGAGATGGTTCCATAACGGCAGGCGGAAAGAGGAAGGGAAGAAAATTACGAACAGTAGAAGCAGGAGCATTCCTCCAAGCACAACAAAATGGCGCGCATCTTTTCCTAGGTCCTCCTTCCAGTATCTTCTAGTAACTTCTTTCAAACCGTACGGTTGATTCCTCCCCGCTAGGCCGCTACTTCTTTCAATGATTCTGAATTCTATTTGAATTTCTTACAAAATATATCTATTTTTTTTCTTAAATTAAACAAAATCATATAAAACCAAACCAAACCAAACCAAACCGAACCAAAACCAAATAAAACCACCCAAAACCAAAAAGCTCGGTCAAAAACTAAATTTAATTATTTATATTTATTTTTTTAAGATTCACTCCAGATATTCAAAATATCTCATAAAAAAGCCATAAAAAAAAAAGAGAAATCGCGAAGAATAATCTACTACAGATTAATATTAAGGGTTACAAAATTGGGCACTAAACTTGCCTACAAATATTTGTTCTAGCGAGGCAAAATGTAGACTAACATAATGGTACGATAAATTGAATAATGGCATGCTAACGTTTTGCGAGGGGGCTGGCTTTGACGAAAGAAGAAGAATAACACGATGCTTCAAAACGGGCCCTCTTCGATCCTTCTCAAATTGTCCAGTGAAGGCAGCACCGATACAGTGAATTAGCTCTTACAACATATCTATTGCAAATATGAGTTTGCCAATACGATAATAATAAATATGTTAAGTTTACCTTCGTAGTAAACCTTCTTATTAGATCTGCTAAAGTTCGACACGTCAGCGTGAATAATAAGAATATATGCTAAGAAGGTAAACTTAATATTATCCCGGACAAAATGTAATAGTAAGTTTGTTTTCTAATTATACCTCCTGACGATCGATGCAGGACAGTTAATTGGCATAGTTTAATCGTCGAGATAATAATAAGAGCCAGCCGACTTTTGTTCCCTGTCTTTTGTGGAGTCCAATTTGTTGATTCTCGGCCGGAAGTTAGTTGGATCGCGTCGAAATGTGATGTCCAAATGCTGCAAACAATTTTAACAAACCCATGATGAGAATCATGTTTTTACTAACAGTAAAAAAATGGTGCTTTAAAAAGGAAAGAAAAGAGGATAACGTCTTACAGAAAGGAAGAGATTCATTCCGGTCAACAGTGACTGAGGAGAGTTTGCTGAACAATCAAGTGACGGTTGCCCCTCATAAACAATGACTCTATCTGCTAAGTAGGTTGCCATGATAAAATCATGTTCTACCACGAATGCAGTTTTCTTTGCATGGAGGATGAACCTCTTTATGACTTTCGATGCCACAATACGTTGCTCAGAATCTAGATAAGCACTTGGTTCATCGATTAGATAAATATCCGCTGGCTGCAACATGCATCGATTACATTATAATAATTTGAAAACCACTTTTTGAAAATAAGGAGTTATACATATATTCTCATAATCAAGTTTGATTGCTACGAGAAGACAAATCTTTCGAGAATGAAAATCATGTAAATTTTATATGAATAGAAAAATACTCGAATTGTTAGATAATCAGATTCGATCAACCAGCCAAAGATGAAATCAATGGAGCATTCATTTTTATTTCATGGAGTGGCTTATCAGAATATGCATGGACTTATATTCAAATTTTGTTCATTAGGCTCCATTGATTTCATCTTTGGCTGGTTGATCAAATTAAATTCATTTATTTATTCACAAATAATGCAGTTAAATGATACCTTTCCAAGGCACAGGCATAAAGCAACTCTTTGCAGCTCCCCACCAGATAAATTCACGACTTCTTGGTCCATTAGCTGTTCAATAAGCAGAGGCTTCATCACATCTGAAACAAACTGAGGGTGCATATATGAATCACGTATTTTCTGATGTAGCAAATTTCTGACTGTGTTCTGAAATTTAGGGCTGATCTTCTGGGGTTTGTAAGACACATTAAATTCAGGAATTTCTGCATCAGAGTCCTCTACGGAATCAGGTTTCAACAAGCCAGCCTGCATAGTTTGCAAATCAGAAATACTTAACTAGTGATTACTAAGAAACAAAGATGAATAGAGCAACATTAAAACACAAGATACCAGCATGCGAATAAAAGTTGTCTTCCCCGTCCCATTTTCTCCAAGCATGACAATAATTTGAGAATCAGTGAATTCCCCCTCCATCACTCGGAGCTTGAAATTTCCTTGAGTTTTGGACATTGTAGGGTATTTGTACCTTGCATATGTCTCAATTTCCTCAGCATTTTCCTGAGGGGTCTCAGCGACCTAGGAGAGGAAAAGTCAAATCAAGAACATGAAAAGATCATGAGACATAATGTTTAAATCGGTAGATTTACTTTGAAGGTCAATGATTCATCTCTGAAGCGTAGATTTTCGGTAGGGACGAATCCAGCTAAGAAAATATTGATTCCCTCTCGGACAGAGAAAGGAAGGGTTACCACTCCATATGCACCAGGCTTTCCATACAAACAGCAAATAAAGTCTGATAAATAATCCAGGACACTTAGGTCATGCTCCACAACTATTACATAGCTGAAATAACAACAAAAACAATATCTTAGTAGGTGTGACTGGCACTGACTATATCTTCAAATGTCATAAAATTTTTATAAAATAGAGAACTAAACCTATTAGGCCTTAGCAAAGATCGAACAACTCGAGCAGCTTTAAGCCTCTGTTTCACATCAAGATAACTAGAAGGCTCATCAAACATATATATCTCTGCATTCTGTATTGCTACAACAGCTATGGCAAACCTCTGAAGCTCACCACCAGACAGATCACCCACGTTACGATCTATAACCTGATTGAGCTCAAGATCGTGGCAAAGTTCTTCTTTCATGTCTCTCTCATTCTTTTGATCAAGCACCTGGCCAACATTTCCTTGAACTGCTTTCGGAATGTGATCAACATATTGAGGCTTTATAATAGCCTAACAAGCAAAATAAAAATAAAACAGCAAGATGTCACAAATTTAATGAATTTATTGCAGAAAGCAAGTGAAAATATGATCAAATGAATGCAGCATCCCGAAACTACAAAAAATATTAATAATTGAACTCTCCATAAAATGCAAAGACAATTCCATAGTTGCAGAGAAACGCCAAATTTGATAGTTTTTCAAAAAAAATCTATTAACTGAAAAATTGGTCTCATAGACCATAAGCAGAGACAGTTTTTTTGAACAGTAAAAATATTATATTGATGTATGCAATGGCCACGAGACCAGAAACTAGCTACACAAAATCCTCAGCCAGACAACAATTAACACTTTTCTCAACTTTAAGAACCACACTCTCTAACCGGTAAAAAAGCACTTTAAAGTCTATGATTTAAGCCAAAACCTATTTCCTTTCAGATAAACGAAACAAAACAATCAATTTACATAATTTAGCAACCAGTCTTTTAACATCTTTCCCCAAACCTCTCCATTCTTCTTAAAACTAGCAAGGAATAAACAAATAAAGTCTGCCAATGCCAACCCTCACTGCCAAAGTCAGAAAGGCCATGATAATTTTTCCAATATTCCAGTTCCATACAATTGTTGAACTAGGAAAGACAAAAAATTCTGCATAAAGCGATAAAATATATTTGTCTTTAATTTAATCAAAATAGAGAAAATAAATAACCTTCAAATTATCCTCTAGAATGCGTGTGAAATAATTTTGCAGCTCAGATCCTCGAAAGTAAGTCAGAATCTCTTGCCAATCAGGTGGATTCTGAGAGAGCATTTGCATTTTTGTAATCATTAAAAAATAAGTATATTGATGTCATCGAGAGAAATAAGTAAAGTAAAAACTAAACCTATAGCAAGTTAAGAAGACAAGTACAAAGCCTTACATTAAAACGACCAAGATTTGGTTTCAATTTTCCAGCCAAAACTTTAAGTGCAGTTGACTTCCCAATGCCATTAGTGCCAACCAGACCAAGAACTTGGCCAGGTCTTGGGACCGGTAACCTACAATCACGATTCTTTTCAAATTAATTCAGACATGATGTGGGAAGCCTCACAAAATGTGTAGATGTGTAACCTGTGCAATTTAAAGGTGTTAGGGCCATATCGGTGAGTAGTGTCTTTGTCCAAATCCTTTGGTAAGTTAATAATTTGAATTGCTTCAAATGGGCATTTCTGTATCAGCAAGTAATTTACTCAGTCCAATTGACAAAATATGACTCCTACAAAATGGAGTGCATGGAACAAAATAATAATATTTTTGTATACCTTTACACAAATACCACATCCAATACATAATTCCTCAGAGATGAAAGCTATCTTGGAAGCAGGGGCAACCTCAATACATAGCTTTCCTGAAGAGAGACTTACATTATGCAAATATTGCTCGAGGATTAATGTTTATGCACCCGATATGGCACTTAATTAAAAGATAAGAGCACATATCGCCGTGAGAAAATTGAATAACTTCGGGAGCTTAGATGATCATCAGGAAAAACAAGCTTAGATGATCATCAGGAAAACCACAATTCACTAAGTAAATACCCCAAATCGAATGAAAACACGTGACTACATATCAATTAGAAGCTGATTAAATCAAATTTGACAACAAGACCAATATTGAGATTTATCTAACAAAAAACCGAAAAAAGGCTAGGCACCTGTTTTGACAACTGGGCAGCTCTTTTTACATTCCTGACGACACTTTTTGGGCTTGCAACGGTCTGAGCTCACAATTGCAATACGTGTTAATCGATCTGACATCTTTCTCTCCCCGCCTCTCTGTAAGGCCATGGAGAAATTAGATAAGATGTGACGACGCAACAATCAAAACGTTGAAAATTAAACATTAGTAATCAATAATATAATGTGAAAAAACTTAAAAATGAATAAAAGAAGAAGAATAAGGAAAACAGCGGAAAGAATCTCAGATTCAGAGTAGAAAATACGGAGGAACATGAACCAGACAATTCAAGAGAAAGCATACAAAATACGGTCCCCCAAAATCAACTTTTGAAGAATTCCAAATGGGTAACGATATTGGATTTCAGAGTAACAAGTTCTGCCAACGATTATCAGCAATCTCTATCGCGAAAATTCCACCCAAAACTTCGATTATGAAACCTTCGCCACCGCAACGCCGATGCGAATCAGAACAAAGAACGCTTTTCCAATCGACTATATGACCACGGAGAGAGATCAAGGATAGATAGATAGAGAGAGAGACAGACCAGGAGCTGAACCTTGAGAGAGAAGGTGAAGTGAGAGGGAGCCTAGGGTATGGAATTTTTTTTACTTTTGTAAAATTTTATATTTAAATTGCGTTTTACATTAATAAAAAATCTAAAATTACAAAAATAAATGAATTATTTTTTATTTTAGCTGCATCAAATATATCAGATTTTATCCTGAAATAAAACTAAAATTGGAGTCAGAACTCGCGATTCTGGATGTTTAGAACCGGTTACGGAACCAATTGTTCTCGTTCCGTTCTAATTTTAATACGATTTTATTTTATAGTAAAAAAATAAAATATAACAATAAAATATATATTTTTATCGATTTTTGAGTAATTGAACTAATTTATAACTAATTTTAAGATTTATATCAAATTTTATTAAGGTTTGAATAGAATTTTACTCTATTTTAGAATTTTTGACTCACGATCTTGATTTTGATTTCACGGTTTTTTACTAATAAATCATAATTTTTAAAAAATTAAAATTAAGATTAGATTAAAACTGACAATTCTAATGTGATCTACCGTTCTAATTTTATTTTGCCTGCTCTTAACTATACAAGACTAGCAATATCATTAACACAAGAACATCAACCTTCGTTGGGCCCGCTTTCTTGAAAACAATGTTTATTTTGTCAACGACAAATAATTTGAAAATAATTTTACGAGTTTATGAACCGTATAGTTTTAATAACCAGGTGGTCCCAAGATCTTAATTTTATTTTAAATTAATAAGAGTTTAGTTTCGGTTCAAAAATTGTTTTTTTCTCCCAAGAAAAAGACGCAAGAATATAAAAATACAGCCTTTGATGGCGCAGACAGGGCGGTTTCTTTTGTCCAGGTAATGGAGTAGAAACTATGGCGTAAAGAAAAAACCGCTTTCTAAGATCTACCGTTCGGTTATTATAATTCCCCTCCAGTTTCCACATGCCAGACTCTGGTGGGTTCTCTCTCCTTTCCGCTTTTCGATTCCTTGCTTTCTATTTCTGATCCACTGCTTCGTCTTGAAAGAACAAGAATCAAATCATATTCCGTTTCAGAAATCATCGCTTTCTTTTTCTGTTTTTAGTTTCTGTGTACTTGGAGTATGGAGGCCATTCGAAAGCAGGCTAGCAAGCTCAGAGAACAAGTTGCGAAGCAACAGCAGGTTTTTTTTTTTCTTTCTTTTTATTAATATCGCTGTATTGATTGCTGGAGTGGAAGAAGGGTGAAGTATTTCTGTAAGTTCTTGAGCTCGATACTATTTTGTAGGCGTTATTGAAACAATTAGGTCATTTTGGTCCTGAAATGAATTTGGTGGATGAAGCAGAGCTTCAGTGTCACCAACAACTTCAAAGCCTCTACACTTCCACCCGGGCTGCTAAGGTGCATTTTGATTTCCTTTCTGTCTCTTTTTTTGTCCCAGTTGGGTACAATGGTTGAACCCACCGTGTTATTTTGTATATTCATTTGAGTGTTTTTTTTATAACTTTGTTTTCATTTTTAAACTAACATTTATGTCGAGCAGCATTTCCAGAGAGATATTGTTCGCGGTATCGGAGGTTTCAACGCTATAAGCACGAAGCAAATGGAAATAGGTGAATGGAATTTTAACTTTTATCTTATCTATTGCCTGTTATGCATTGTTTTACTCATGAAGTCTGTCCAGTAATATCTTTTCTTTTTCAGTGAGAAGATTAGCTGAGGATTGTTGCAGATATGCTGATGGTGATCTAAATGCTAATTCTTCCCTTGCAAGAGTTGCTTTGAGCTTTGGTACATCGCATAACTCAGTGGAGAAGGAGAGGGAGACTTTACTTTTCACCCTAACGGAACAGGTAATATTGACTTAAGAGTTTAATGCAGTGATATTGTGCTTTTCTCAATTTTTTTGGTAGAATTTGTATCAAGTTGACTGAAAACAATGAAAATGTAATTTGTATCAAGTTGACTGAAAACAATGAAAATGGAGTTTGTTATAGATAGTTACCACCAACAGAAGAATGAATTCGGTATACGTTTTTTGAATCGTCGACACTATGAAAATGCAAGCATCATTAGTAGATCTTGTTAAAAAAAATTCACTTAAATCATGGGTGTCTCTGATAATGCTGTCTTAAATCTGCCATTGGTCCATGGGATGGAATAGTATCAATCTAAGGGAATGTATTATTGTATCACTATTATATCAATCCCCAACATTAAATAGTCAGCTGGGAATCTGTTTCAGTTCAGTTTGTGGTGAGGAGAGATTAACTCTCTTGCTGTTTTTTTTTCATATTCTTTGCTTCACAGTCTTGCTGATTTCCAGTAATGGCATATGCAGATTAAAATTATATATCCTAACATTCAGATGGTTTAGTGATGCGAAACTCAAGGAGAAATTGGCAATTCATCCACAAGTCTAGGAATTCATAAATATGTTGATAACCCTTCCTAACCTCTGCTTTGTTTGAGCTCTTGTTTGGGTTCTATCATGCATTCCAGCAACATTAAAATACTACCGGTTATTACGATTATCTCCCCATTATATTAAGTTTAGTTCAAAATTGAAAAGCTTTTTTTTTTCATATTTGACTATTTTCTCATATCAGAAATACTGATTTGCATGTTCTTGAGTTTTTTTCATTTTTTTTTCTATCTTTCTATGCTTGTTACCAATCTAATCTCACAGGTCTCAGAGCCACTACGGTCACAAATAAAAGGAGCACCATTGGAAGATGCTCGACACTTGACTCGTCGTTACGAAAAACTGAGACAGGATTTAGAATCTCAGGTAAACTTTCATGGTATAAGTGGTTCCATACTGTTCTACGACCAATTGATATTTTTATTCGGCTATCAAGATATGAATAAGATGATCAACTGGTTGGATACCTGGTTTAAGATAAAAGTCATAAGAAAAATTTTCATGTCAGGTAGCTGAGGTATGGAGACGACAATCCAAGTTCAGAGATTCACCAATATCTTCTGAGAGCTCCATGAGGCTTCAAATGGCAGAGACAAGATTGAATGAGCTTAAATCTATGATAACGGCTTTAGGAAAAGAAGCAATTGCTGCTATGCTTGCAGTTGAGGATGAACAACAACAAGTCACTTTCCACAGACTTCTTACTATGGTACTGTCGTTGCTCTATTCTCTTACACTTGACAAATAAAGTTAGGTTCAAAAGTAAGCAATATATACTATTCCATTTCTTTTATAATTCCAATTTTACTTTCAATATGAGATTTACAGATAATATTTTTAGTGCAGGTGAAAGCAGAGAGAACTTATCATGAAAATACTCTGGATATTTTAGAAAGGTTGAATGATGAGGTTGGTAGCTTCCAATTTCGAATGTTTGCCTCTCTCTCAGTGAAAATAGACTCTCTCCCGTATTTCATGTAATCATTATTGCTTTATAATCCTAACGGATTGCTTGTGCCTTACCATGTTTTAGTTATAATGGGCATATTTTCTGATTATTCTTGGAGGTCAGATGATTTTAACATCGCAATCAATTGGATCTTCTCCTCAATCGTCGACTGTGCGCAAAAATTCATGTAATGAACCTGGACATGAGGACATTAAGTTGAAGGAATCTAATGCCGATCACAACACAAACAGCAATAGGACCCATGTTATGGCAAAAGTAAACCTCAGTACCATCTTACACGAACATATTTTCTGATGCATTATTCATAATCTTGAGATATAGTTCTTGATTCTGAAAACTTCACTATTTTTTTTGCGATTCGTGTGAGTTTTTGATGCCTGTGTTTTATGATTTACTTTAATATTATTAATTATATAATTAGAAGAGCAATTTAGGTATATTATTAGGGTTGGTTTTCGATGAATAGTGGTTAGTAGTTTGTGTAATCTTATTTTTTGAATATCAAGATTATGAATTCCTTTCTCTTTGTGATAAAACTCTCTGAGCTCTAGCTCGTGTTCACTGGAACAGCCATTGTCGGACCTTGGAGTTTTCTTCTATCTTATCTTCTATTATTATCATCTCTATACAAAGATGAGCACGTTTAGCAGTCAACAGTTTTATAGAAGCATAATGTTTCTAGAGTTTATTCTCTTTTATTGATTTAACAAGCAAAGTAAATTATACATAATGCTCAAATCCTTTCCCAAATTGACCATTTCCCGATTTTTTACCGGATAATAATTCTTTGCTTGTTATGGTTGTTCTGGGGATCTCACAAAGCATTCATTACGTAGCTTAGTACAGATTTAAGCTCAACTTCCGGGTTTTTTTTTGTCTTATGATTCATCATCCAGGTTATCCACCACTTTGAGGCTGAAGTAGATGGTGAATTGAGTCTATCCGTGGATGATTCTGTTGTGCTTCTCCAGGTATTCATCTACCTTCACCCTTAATTTAACTCCAAATGATTTAAAAAAACCGAAGGCCGATGATTCCTGGATGGCTGTGCTGAGTTTAAGTTGGGTAGGAGAAATGGTGATTGTTGTTTTATGGTTGATGTGACAAGGTTGGGGCGAACGGATGGTCAGAAGGAGAGCGTAACGGCCGGGTTGGATGGTTTCCGTCCGCCTATGTTCAGCTGCAGGACAGCACTGAAGTGAATGCTTGATACGAAAATGATGTCCATTTTTTGTGTATGTATTTATGTATGAATGTATAAGTATATCCATGGCTGTCTGTAATTTATTTGTGAATATTTGATGTGTTCAACGAGCAGGAATGTAATTCTGATGCGGAAAAACAAGAAACATCTAGTAAAAAATCATACATGATTGAGCAGCGTAACGATATACAAGTTACTTGAGTGGGTCACTAGTCTCTGCATTTGACATAGTACAACCCTTGATATATTTTTTAGTTAATAATAATATTATATTCACTTAATTAATATTTTTATTATATATACTGACGTATTAAAATTATAATTAGTATAATTAAAAATATTTAATATATTTTATTTAAATATTTATTATATTAATATATATTAAAATATAAAATAAAAATATATGTTAAAAAGTGAATTTAATATTATTTTTTGGTTAATTTTAAATATTAGAGTTTTATTTGTTTAATTAATTAAAATGTGAGCTTTAATGATGTTTTTTTTTTTAAAATGTTTTAAAATAGGTTTTTCATATGTGACGAAGAAGAATAGAACTAATCAACTATTTAGTGGTCGGGGCTCGGGATATTCAGTTGAGTTCCAGAGTCAGACTCCTCCCCCTTTCTCCCTGAGCACAGCAATGGCGGCATTCCTGCTCCTCCCCTCGAATACTTGCCCCTTCTTCTACGCTCGACCTCGCCATTTATGTCTTCCAGCTCCGAACCACTCACATTCTCTCCGCCTCCCTTTTCTTTCCGTCAAACCCTCCGGGAGCTTTCATCTCCGCAGTATTACCCTGAATTCGGCGTGGAATTTTCCGGCGGAAACTACGGAAAAGGAATCTACTACACTTGGAAACGCGTCGCTGCGAATCGCCGCCTCCGCCGTTCTCTTTCTTGCGGTTAGCCTTGGAGGAGTTGTCTTTGGGGTCCGTTCCTGCTCGGCCTCTTCCATACCTCGCCCCCCTACTTCTTCGGCCGATTCTTCCACTCTCAGTGACGAGGAGAAGATATTTCAAGGTAATATTCTGCATCGTCATTTGCTTTTTATTTCAATATAATGACCTCGAAATCTAGTTGCTGTTTGGGGAACTTGTGTTGAGATTGAACTATCTTCATCATTTTTGGAACGATTCTGTATCATATATTTTGTGTGGTTTAATAGTACATGAAATTAATATTCTGTGAAGGGGAAGATGCGAAGATAGGAATAACGGAAAATACGGAAGAGATAGAATTTAATGCTGCTTTCCAAGCATGGAAGTCCAAGTCCTTTGCTCTGACGGTTCCTTTAAAAATTGTTGCTCTTCGTGGCTCTATCCCTCCTTCTTGGATTAAGGTGGCTTCTCTTTTACGTTCTCGACCATTGTAGTGTGGCTCCTTCAATATTTTTACTGGCAATCACTGTTTGAAGAGTTGGTTTTAGCACTTGAGCAAATTTTAATCGTTGTTCTGGTCGAAATTTTGTGTTTATTAACCTCATAATTTTAATTTCTCTCTTGAAGGATTTTATGCAATCACAAGGAAAGAGACTAAAACTTAATCTTAAGTACAATGGAAGTCTTGATGGCATCTTTTCTGAGCTGTCTATGGCCATTGACAGTAACAAGGTCGGACCCTCATCTATTGTGGCTGCTGACGCAGTCAGTATTGGCGATTCCTGGCTTAATATTGCTATTAAAAGTGCTTTAATTGAACCTTTGCAAGATTTAGAAGCACAGGAGTGGTTTAAAGGCTTAAGTGCCAAATGGAAGGTAAAATACACTTGATCCTTAGTGCTCTTATTGCTTAGACGTTCACATCTATTCTCGTCCATCAAACAACTGAGTCAGTGTAAAAGAAAGAAGCTCAATGAGCATTTTATTATGTTCATCAATTGAGAATGATGATGCTTATGATGCTGTAGTATTACCATGATTTTGTTCTACAATGGTTCTTAGATCTTTATTCTGATACTTTACAGTAAAATGATTAGCTGTACCGGCACTTTATTTGTTGTCTAGCAACCTAGTATAATCTTAAAATGTCATTTATTGTTTATTCACTATTTTTTACATCAATTACGTTCTGCTGGTAGAAAACATTGCTATGATTTATTATTTTTTCTGCGTTTAATGTGAGAGAAATGTGAAGGCTTTTTATGACTCGTACGCTTCTAGGGAGACCCTGGGGACTTTTGCTATTTAAATTTTAAAATACTTTTGGAGGTTGATATGTACTTTGTGATGAAAATTCTTAATCAGACGTGAATTGACCATGAGTTATAACCTCATTCAATTTTCCTTTTCATTTCCTGTGACATACATCTTTTACTTTTACTTTTCATTATCTTTTTTTTTTTCTGGATTTTATTTGTAATGACACTGCATTTATCAAGGATATGCTGTTAGCTTTTATAGGGATTATCTTAGTTAATACCTGTCCTGTCATCATTTTAAGATTTTCTTGGTTGCTCTTTCCCCCTTTATTAAATCTGTTAAAAATATTTCAGATACTTTTATACAGGAACTCCGAAGGGGAAGTTGATCCAGAAGGTAAAATATGGGCTGCTCCATACCGTTGGGGTTGCATGGTGATAGCGTACAAAAAAAGTACATTTCAAAATAAGAACCTAGCTCCCATAGAGGTGACATGAGTTCAATTTTTTTCATTTAAGTTGACATTTGAAGCTCTTTATGCTATGGCCATTTCAAATAGAGGTGGCACTACTTCATCTTTTAGAGTCACGAACTTAATTCCAGGACTGGGGAGATTTATGGAGACCTGAACTCAGAGGAAGGATTTCAATGGTTGATTCACCTAGGGAAGTTATTGGAGCTGTTTTAAAGTATATGGGAGCATCGTACAACACAGACAACATGAACTTGAATATAGATGGTGGCAGAGATGCGGTACTCGAAAACCTAGCTTTACTTGTAAAACAGGTACATGGGAAGGCAAAAATGGAAAGCTCTCTAACTGTTTTTTTTAGAGGTCTTATAAAGTTTTATATGAGTACTAATTAATGGGTTAAAGCTTATGAGAGTAAAGGAAACTTATAAAGAAATAAACTGAACATTTTTGTCAGGTTCGATTATTTGACAGCATGCACTATCTAAAAGCATTTGGAGTTGGTGACGTATGGGTCGCTGTCGGGTGGAGTAGTGATGTTCTTCCTGTTGTCAAACGCATGTCCAATGTTGCAGTGGTGGTTCCAAAATCTGGGTCCAGCTTATGGGCTGATTTGTGGGTATGCCTCATTGTTCAATCCTAATATTTAGAATTTATTTATTGTCTTAGAGGGTATTCTTCTTCAGTGGATGAAAAATCAATTGGTTAATAAACCAACCAAAACAATGAACTATTTTCCCACATAGAGTTCAAAATTCATTTTCCTGTTGTGCAGGCAATTCCTGCAACTGCTAAGCTCGAGACAGACAAAATCGGAGGACGAGTAAGAGGGCCATCGCCTCTAATCTACCAATGGATAGAATTTTGCTTGCAAACCTCTCGAGCGGTTCCGTTTAAGCAAGAGGTCATTCCGGGTGCTTCTCCTTCATCACTCGAGAGTCCTCATGTTGAAGAAGCCGTTGCTCTCTCGAAGGGTAAACCACGGCTCGATACAAACCTTGTGAATGGGGTCCCACCGGCATCTATCTTAGGAAGGTGCGAGTTCCTCGAGCCATTATCCGATTCCACTTTGGAAGATTATAGGTATTTGATCTCAAGCATCGGGAAACCGGAAAGTAACATGATGGTAAAAATACGCCAGTCCATTTCATCATTTATACAGTTAGTTTCAGGTAAAGTTGCATCCAAGTAAATGATCTGATTACTTCACGAGTAATCAGATCATACTATATTTAATGAACGAAAAATATAACGAAAATAGATAGTCTTGTTTCATTCATACTATATTTTCAACTTTTAATTCTCATCCCGTGGCATGCCACTAATCTATTTTTGTAACTTCACTCATCAATCGTTACTCTTCCGTAAATATTTGTAAGCTGGACGTATTAAGTACGTCCATAAATAAATATGTGCGGGTTGCACACACATGTTATCATCTTTCTCAAAGAGATTGTCATTGCGCGCTTTGAATTTGACGTCTCTGGATTTAAGTAATAAAAGAAAGTCAAGTAATACGATATGTGATTATATTATAAGTGGATTTTTATTTTTATATTAATATGATGCTGATGTGTCATTCAAACTTTTATAGAATTGTTACATAATTTACAAACAATAATCACTTCATAATATAATATTAAAGTGTAAATTAGAATTAAAATTGATAGACAATTTATTTATTTATATATATATCATTAATCGGGTTTGAGTAAGAAATAAGTTTGAATTTATATCAATTTACATTGTTGATTTTAATTATTTACATCAATTAAGTTAACATAATCTATTAATTAATAATAATAGAAAAGGATAAAAATAAATAAGTTACACTAAAAATTAAAAAAAAATTATTTCAATTTTTTATTTTTATAAAAAAAATTAAATTAATCAAATTGATAAAAATTACTAATTAAATTGAGATTCTAATGTAATTATCACGTACTTTTGGGTGTAAGTTGATATTTACTAAATAAATTAATCGAGAATAACATTGCTTTTACTCTACTAGGCCTAATACGCACCGTTTTGATAAGACTATAAATCAAGATGCTTTAAGCGTGGCAGCTATAAACCCTACTTCTCTTTCACCCTTCCTCGGCACTCGGCACTCGGCAGCTCTCTAAATGAAGTACAATCGTAGGGTTACCGGCTCCCGCCGCAAGAATCGTAAGGCTCACTTCAATGCGCCGTCGAGCGTCCGGCGAGTGTTGATGAGCGCTCCGCTGTCGAGCGATCTCAGGTCGAAGTACAACGTTCGGTCTATGCCGATTCGCAAGGATGACGAGGTGCAAATCGTCCGGGGAACACACAAGGGCCGCGAAGGAAAGGTGGTTCAGGTTTACCGTCTCAAATGGGTTATTCATATTGAGCGTATAACCCGCGAGAAGGTTAATGGATCCACCGTCAATATTGGAATCAATCCCTCGAAGGTCGTCATTACTAAGCCGAGGCTCGACAAGGACCGTAAGTCCCTGCTGGATAGCAAGGCCAAGGGTAAAGCCTCTGCTGATAAGGACCAGGGTACAAAGTTTACTTCCGAGGATATCATGGAGAACATTGATTAGTTTTGAATTATGTTTAAGTTTTTTTTCGTAATTTGTATTTGGTGATTCCCTTGGACTAAGAACTTTCAATCTTATCTGTGTTTCTTTATTTTCTGTCGCTTTGGAGACTTTTTTTTTTCAAGCTAGTGCTTGATTAAAAAAGTTTATTTGCTGAATAGTTAGCTGATAGAACATTTCTTTGCGAACTCTAAATATTGCTATGGATTTTCTGCTCGCTGCTGTTGAAATCTTTGGTATTATAACCTCTGGATTTTATAACCTCTAAGATGTTGTTTTTGATTCTTGAACACTTGACATAGATCTTGTTACAGATGGTGAATATTTCAGCTTTATTTTCTCAATTTTTGCTGCATTGTTCATTACAGTGCTGGATTTTTACTCTCTAGTTATTTATCTGATATGGGTTAGTTGGAAATGAACTTGTGTTGGTTTGCATCCAGTCTTCAACAGCTAGGTCTCTTACTTGCATACTGGCTTATCAGAAACCCATGTTTCTTATACCTTGATAGTCGAAACCCTTGTTTTTATTAGGGGTGGGCGCGGGATCTTATCGGGTCGGGTTAGGAAAAATCTGACCCGACCCGCACCTTTATCGGGTCATGAAAATGTGACCCGATCGGGTCATGAAATAAAAGTGACCCGATAAGACCTGAACCCGACCCGACCCGCTCCTTATCGGGTCTTATCGGGTCAACCACCAATAAAAAAATTCCGACAGAATCTTCTTTAAAATTTCATCTAATTCCCACCTACAAACAATCAATTCAATATATCTCAACAGTCATTCATATTCCATTCAAAATTCATTTAAAACTACTTAATATAATTGCAATCTCAATCATAAATAACAAGTTAAACATTTACCAAATGTATTTGAATTTTGACAATTCACAACAATAGTTCTTATTTTAAATAAGAACTCAAAATTAGGGGTGAGCATAATAAAATCGGAACCGGTAAACCGAACCGAAACCGGTAAAAAANTTTGAATTTTGACAATTCACAACAATAGTTATTATTTTAAATAAGAACTCAAAATGTATTAAAAAAACAAACCGAAAACTACTCAATGAGCATTGACAATTCTTCATCTTCGGCTATGTCTTGAGGCTGAAGATTTGGATCTGTTCGTGACTCAACGTCAATGTCAAGCTATTCCGAACTAGCAGCAATTTCTAAAAAAAAAAACATGCAAATTAAATGACATTATTTTATAATTTTAGAAAAATTAATGAATTGAGTTATGATATTAAAAACAACGTACCTTCATCAATCGTGTCATAATCTTCAACTGGGTCTAATATAGTTGGAAAATTGGACCGGAGCCAATTTTGAGTACATATTAGTGATTCTACTGTTTTTGGTAAGAGAGAGGTTCGAAATGCATCAACAACCCGACCTCCGCAACTGAAGGCGGACTCTGACGGAACAGTAGAAATCAGCGTGATCAGCACATCCTTGGCTATTTGACTCAGAGTCGGGTATTTGACGTACCATTCTTTCTTGGATGACAACCATATACTGCACCACAATACTTGCATGATGCCGTAGGATTGGCCGTAATACTATTTTCGTTTTGGACGAAATGTTCCCAAACATCAGACTTGAAGGCTCTTTTCTTTGTCGGAGCATTACTGTTGGTTGCAGTGCTCGATGTGCTTGCCATCCTACAAAAGAAAATCACAAACTAATTCAACAATTCATTTCTTCACCAGACACATAAATCATGGGAAAATAAGTAGTGTTTTAATTACTACAGCTGATCACGGGAAAATAACTAATACAGGAATTCGAATAGTGTATTTGGCGAGGCTTCCAAGCAAAACAGCATAGGCTTGGCTGAATTGGCTTCCCCAGGGACAATGGATTCCTGAAAATGTGAACACAGTCTATGATATCTCCATCTGGGTTCTGTTCAAAGATTAAATCAAATACAAGACATGAGAGATCTTCCGTTATAAACGTTTTCAAAACCTTGAAGCTTTCTCACTCTTTACAGTTTACAATCAGTTTATTTCACTATCTCTGTATCTCATACTCTTAAACCCCAGAAAAGGATTAAAAAAAAAAGAAATTTGAAAAATGAGAAACTAAACAGAAAGTTACCCAGAAAAACAGCTCTCATTTTCGTATCTAAACAAGAGTGAGATTCTTGCTTTCGTTTTTTTTTTCAAAAACCAACCAGAAAGTTACCCAGAAAAACAGCTGAAACATCTTCTACGAAACTGAAAAACAGAAAATATGTCCCCACAGATCACAAATGTTGATATGAATATGATTAGAGTCTAGAGATGAAACAACATGCAGCCATCGTTACTCCTTGCACTCTAACTAGTAATTTAGAGACTTCTTCATGACAAACCAAATTTGATGAGAGATACAACAATCGGCTGCTTTAACAAATAATGTTCAGCTTTAAAAACAAATAAAAATTGGGTGTTTTGTTCCGATGTCAAAAAAGAGGGGAATCCATACAGCTTCGAGAAAGCTTCGTAAATAGTAATGCTTACAGATAAAAATCGCTTGATTCGTCGACGGGAATCGCTTGATTCGTCGGCTGATTCGTCGACGGGAATAGCTTCATTCGTCACGGGAATCGCTCACGGGAATCGCTGGTTTCCGTCGTCGTCGCTGGTTTAAATCTTCGTCGCTGGTTTCCAGCCGTCGTCGCTGGTTTCCGTCGTCGCTGCCTCGCTGGTTTCCAATCTTCGAATGGCTAGGGCAAAATTAGCAGATGGAGATGCGGAATGGAGAGAAAGAAAGAACGAGTGAAGTGAACGATGGTTGCGGGTTGGTTTCGGGTTGCGGGTCAAACCCTTGAACCCAACCGAATCGATAACGAACCGAACGTCGGTTCGTTTTCAATTCAAATTTTGATCGAGACCCGACCCGCGCCGACCCAATAAGACGCGGGTCGGGTCTGACCTGCGGGTCACATGCGGGTTGCCCACCCCTAGTTTTTATACCTGTGATTGTCGAAACCCATATTTAGATTTCCGCATGCCTAAGAAAGTTTAGTTCATCATACTTTTTCATGTCTATAAGATTTGGCCTTTTTTTAGTTCAGTTCATCAATTCCTTTGTTTTCTTAACGTTGGTTACTTTTGTTTTTCATGTTAAGATCTATGTTTTATATATTTTGCAATATCTGAATCTAAATTTTTCTCTATTCTTATATGATTAAATGCTAAGCCCAATTTATAAATTTGTTGCATTTTTTATTTTTTAATCATCAAAATGTAGCCTCTGTTTGTATTTGATGGAATGCTTAAGCAGGAAAATTTCATATAATGTTTCCCAAGGTGCAATATATTTTGTATTTGATAATAAAAAGTATAATAAATTATAAAAATATTAGAAATTTACTTAGACATTCCACAATAATGTTCAACAATATTGTGGATTTACATGAAAATTTTACGTCATTTAAATAATATTTACTTAAAAATTAAATTAAATTAGTTAAAATTTTAAAACACATTAAATTTTGAGTTATTCTCTATAGTTGTCCACGCAACCGTATGCAGATGGTAGAGTTGTTACGGGTAAGTCTTTTTAAACATGGTTTAGATGGTCTTTAAAATTCAGGGCAGAATTTCAGTTGCCTACTTACTGGGAACTGCATTTTGCCTAAAAAAATTAACTTGGACAACTAGTTTTCCATTAGGGAAGTCCATGGGTTCTGTTAGGACTGGGCGGATCCGACCAAATCCGGCAATCTGATTGGATTGGATCGGATCGAGTCGGATTGGACAACGGTATTCGGTCGGCAAAGTCGAGTTTGATCCGAACGTCGGATTGCCGTTTATAATCGAACTCCAAATCGAAAATCTAAAATCCCCAAATCCGTAACCCTTTCTGAAATCCCGACGATCGACTCTGAACCCTGCGATGAACCCCGTCGATCGACCCGAGACTCTCCCAAAAGTTTGCATTAGTTAATTTAGGTATTGAATTTTTAGAATTGCATATTTGTTGAATTAAATAAAATTGAATTGTGGTTGTGATGAAATTTAGGCTAACTAAAAGTCGGATTGAGATATGAAAATTTAAAATGTAATTGTGATGTGTTTTATACAAATTTTAGATGAATGAAAGTTATTGAGTTTTGGATCGCTCTCGGAAAAACGGAGGATCTGATCCGATAACTTTGCCGGGATTTGGATCGGATCCGATTTGAATCGATCTGATTCAAAACTCCAATCCGACGCTCACCCCTAGGTTCTGTTTGGGTTTATGAAAAAATATCTGATTCAACTGGTTTAATTTTTGATATATTAAATTCAAAAACATGACTAATCAACTATGATAACTGAATCAAACTCGACTCAAATAATCGGGTTAGGTTCAATTAATATTTTCGGGTTGTGTTAGGTATAGGTTGAAAGCGGGTTGATTTTGACGGAGTCAATTATTTAATTTGTATACAAAGAATTCATTCAAAATGCATATTATATATGTAAAAAAACATATATTACAATCGTAACCAGATGATGATGATGGAAACAAAATAACGATGCGACGAAGTAACAAAATTACCATAGAAACATAGATGAGCGATGTTATTTTTCATGAAATTCAGATATAATGAACAATATATTAAAAAATAAAATTTAAAGAAATAAAGATAAAAAGAAAAAAACTATAAAAAAATTAATAAAATAAAATAAAATAAATCAAAGACATTAAAAGAAATAAAGTCAAACAAACTACAAAATTTATTATTAGAAGGTCAAAATAATAATTTACAAAACAAAAATAAAATCAATCTAAAGCATTATAAGAAAATAAAAATTATCTACATTTTTATAATTTATAAAATAACAATAAAATAGATAAAAAAAAAACATTACAACAAATACCGAACTAGTAGTTGAGGAGATACGAAATCACGATTGAATGGTTCACATAAACCGAACCGGAATATATTTGGGAAAACCTTGTTCAGCTAAAAACCCGGTTCTTTTTTATTCCTACTTATGTATTCCTCATGTATATAATAAACCTAACCCTAAGCTAATAACGACTGACCCACAGCTTCACAAATTTCTTTCGTTGGCTCTCTGGCGCGAATTGCTCGATCTCAGCGCCCTGCAATTTCAGCTTCAAGCTTGTCTACGGGCCCTTCCTCCTTCCCTCCCGCTATCTCTGTGCGAGCGTCCACTTTCTGTCGCTGGAGCTCTGTAGTTGATGCAACTCTGCTTCATCTTTTTTCTTGCTTGGTGGACAGCCCAGTCGGCGCGAACCGATAAATTATCTCTTTCTTCAGCTTCTTCCATTACTTCCAGGCTTTTCTTAGGTATTCTTTTCTTCACCTGGACTTCAAATCTTTCCATAACTTCTCCTCCTTGATCAAAAGGTTCATCCACTTAAAAAATATAAGCATTTATTTTTGTATTTTGCTTTATTTGTGCGATGATTTTTAGTGCACAATGCACGGAGAAACTTATTGTAATAAGACATTTTGCTTTGTAATTTTTGCAATGCACTCTGATTTTGTTCTTATGCGCAATATTTCTATAGTTGATTAAATGGAAGGGTACAAACAAAACAACATCCATGTTCTTCCATGGATGCGAAGTTCAGTTGATGTCGGCCTCATTAAGGATCGTCCTCTTGATCTCCTTCCATGCCTTGACCCTAGGTATACATAACCACTTCAAGCTATATTTTTACGTCTCTTTCTTCAAATTGCTATTCTATAGTTTGCTATTGTCTTTATACGAGTTCCTGTTTTGGAAATCTATTATTCTTTGCTAGTTTCTCTTGAAGTTTATCGCCTCTGCCTGTTTACCTATTCCGTTTGAATTAGGTTGAAGAATGCTTTACAACACATGGGAATTTCTTCAGTGTTCCCAGTGCAGGTTGCTGTTTGGCAAGAGACAATTGGTCCTGGGTCATTTGAGAGAGATCTTTGTATCAATTCGCCAACTGGAAGTGGGAAGACTTTAGCTTATGCTTTACCAATTGTACAAATGCTGGCAAATCGTGTCGTCAAATGTCTTCGTGCTTTAGTTGTGTTGCCTACTCGGGATCTAGCTCTACAGGTTATATGAAAAATATTTCCAGCCTTGTTTTTGCTTTGGTGGAACTTCTGAAGTTCATTGCTAATATTGTGCAGGTTTTTCTTAATATTTTTTTTGTAAATTCTACTATGATATTTTATTTTCTTTCATATACCTTATGCATCCTATATTTTCGTTACTAAATTATGTTAAGAACTTGATTATTCCATGGAAAAAAGACCAAGGTATGATTTCTTGAAAGCTATCAGAAATGCTTTTGAAATATAACAATCACGTTTTCATTTTAATTGTCCAATATGCATCTGTCATAACTTTCACTAATATTTCTTGTTATTAGGTGAAAGAGGTATTCGACTCAATTGCACCTGCAGTTGGCTTATCTGTTGGTTTGGCAGTTGGTCAATCTTCAATAGCCAATGAAATCTCTGAAATCATTAAGAGACCGAAGCTTGATGCTGGAATTTGTTATGATCCAGAAGATCATTTGGTGGAGTTGCAAAGTTCTGTGGATATATTGGTTGCAACTCCTGGACGGTTGATGGATCACATCAATACCACTAAGTGGTTCACACTTGAGCATCTGTGCTACCTAGTTAGTCTCACAATCACTTTTACATTTCCTGTGATAGTGTGTCACACTCCTTGGAAGTTAATGCCAGTATTTTCTCATGAATTTTATTCACTGTCAGCATCTGTTAATTGGTGAAGTGAACGATCAATTGGGCAAGAAATAATTGTTTGACATGCACTATTTTCACATGGTTACTCGAGTGATAATTATTTGTTGATAAAATATAATTCAGGTTGTTGATGAAACAGATCGCCTACTTAGAGAGTCGTACCAGTCCTGGCTTCAAACTGTGCTTCGACTAGCTTGCTTTAATGATGGAGACTTCCTTTCTTCTTCTATTTTTCTTAATTCTCCAACTACATCCTTGAGAACAAGGAGGATATCGTGAGTTTATTTCAATGGTATTCATTTACTTTACATTTTTGGAGGGGTATGAATACACTACTTTGTGAAATTATGTTTGTGTCGGCTTTAATAACATTCTTTCTGATTGGAAATAACCATTTTTGGCTATTGATTTGGCTTGTATCTCGTCATTCTTATATTACTAGAAGTAGAAGAGTAGATTTGAAAGCAAGATACAGAAATAACCATTGTTGGATGTTGATTTGGCTTGTCATTCTTTTATGCAAGAAGAGTACATTTTGAATTAAGATACTACGCTTGTTTCTTAAAGTAGAGTTGAGTGGTCAAATTTATTAGTAGAGTGATTCTGGAAATACTTTTTGTTGTTACCATCACATCTTGGTATACGTTGGAGTAAAATAACTTGTTATTTGATGACGCATTAAAGTATTTTGGTTACATTTTCATAGTTTTTTTTTTTACATTTTAATTTTGATGAATGGCTTTATAGTGATTTTTTTTCTATAAATTTGTCTTGATATGATATAGATAAATTATGGAATACTTTCAACTTACTAACTTCAATGTTTGAGATTAATATCAATTTGCTCATTATATCAAAGCAAATTAATATGTGTTAAATCTCTTTTTCGATAAATTACTCTGTTCAAAATTCAGTACAATGTACATTGTGAAAAAATTGTGTTAAGTAATTTAAGTAATTTTAAGCAATAGTTTAAGCTTGCAAGAGTAAGGATGAACCTCATATGGTTAATATGGATATGGTTAATATGTTATGTTGCTGAAAATGATTTTAAAATCATTTCAGTGGGGTTGAGAGGGGTTTCAAGGGTAAGCACTACCCTAGGCTTGTGAAGATGGTTCTATCTGCCACACTCACCAAGGATCCTAGCAAGCTAGCTCGGCTGGATTTACATCATCCTTTGTTTTTGACAACTGGGAAATGGCGTTACAAGCTCCCTGAAAAATTGGAATCTTACCAAATTGTGAGTTGTATTTGTAGACATTTTTCTCTTACATGATTCAACTGGATCTGGGAACTTGTCCCCTGAATCTTTGATGCAATATTCAATTCTAACTTTGATATTTTCATTATGGTACATTTTTTGACATCCTGTGTTGCTTCAAGCAGATCTAGATATTAACTTGTTGAATTATGATCACTCTTATATGATTCCACGGGTTCTTTTTGAATTTGGGGGGACTTATTTGAATCTTATCTGTGGATCAACCCTGAACCTTGTCTCCTATTTCAACTAGTTCTTGAAATTAAACAAAAAAAGTTTGACTTGGTTCAGAGTTATTGATTAATTTCTTGCATGTATGCTCTCTCTCAACAGTATTAGATTATGGCGATGCTGTAGTGTTTGTTTTTTCTGTAGTTTTATGTACACCTCCTTTTTGTTACATCTGATGTTTAATCTGACTGTAAAAAAAATCTTTCACATGCCACTTTATTCATAATATTCATGAATGATTGCCATTGCCATCTCATATATTTTAATTTTTTTCCAGATATGTAAATCAAATTTCAAACCTTTATATCTGGTCGCTCTACTTCAAAATTTAGGAGTTGAAAAATGCATTGTGTTTACATCATCGGTGGAGTCAACTCATCGTCTATGCACATTACTCAATTATTTTGATGACCTGCAAGTCAAGATAAAGGAATACTCAGGTCGTCATCGTCAGTCAGTAAGAAGGTAATTGCTTGCATTGTTTCGTTGGTGGATAACCCAAAGTTATTGGTGAAATTTGTGTGCCTACTTGAAAAGTGATATTCCTGGCTAAATTATTTTTAATATTAAATGCACTTTTTTGGCTGTTTTTGAGGTCATCATTGAAGTTCTGGCATGGGTTTTCATTGCAATTAAATAAAACTGAGCTCAGTCTGCTAATCTATTTACAGATGGTTTTGCATAAACACATGAATTGCTCTTCCACTATGTTGCCTTGGCTTCTTTTCTTGCAATTTATTGTTGTTTTAATTGCAGATTTTTCAGCTATTCTTATTTTTCTAATATTGTAGCAAGACATTAGATGCATTTCGAAAAGGAGATATCCAGGTACTCATATGCTCAGATGCAATGGCTCGAGGAATGGATGTTGAAGGCGTTAAAATTGTGATTAACTATGACATGCCTGTATTTATCAAAACATATATTCATCGTGCTGGTAGAACTGCTCGAGCTGCACAGAGCGGAAAATGCTTCACCTTGCTGTGTAAGAATGAGGTATTTTGTTGTGTGCTAATGAGTTTATTTCACTCTATTAGCATTTATTATAGCTTATTGACACAGTCGAAATTCTGATCTCAAAATATTTGGTTTACCTGCGTAAATGGTTCCCTGTTATAAGATTTTAATCATCAAAAAGATCTCTTTAACAGTAGTTTAATGGTGAGGTCTGGCAAAGAACAAGTATTCTTTCGTAACCCTTCATGGTTTGCACCTAGATTGGTAATTTTTTGAGTTATGTTGTCGTAAAAATTGAAGTAGAATAACTGTTTAAGAAAGAAAGGTAAAAATGCATCTACGGCCCACTTGCTACAGAAACCTATAAGAAAAGTTGGCTAAATCTCTACTGCAATTTACATGGAATAAAACGTCGAAGTAAAAGATAAATAGCATTCTCAGTTGCAATTTAATTAACAAATTTTATGGTGTTTGCTTGGTTTTTCCAGGTCAAGCGATTCAAGAAGCTTTTACAAAAAGCTGAAAATAACTGCTGCTCTGAACACATCTTACCTCCCGATTCAATTGACTCGCTACGACCTGTTTACAAATCTGGTTATTACTGCCTTTATTCAATTAGAAATAACTATTTATAATATTTTTCATCGATTAGTTGACATCTGTGGTATTCAAGAACTGATTGAGATGAACTCTGTGTGCTTTCATAATTTTTTATATCGGTTCTTTTACTAGTCGCACTATAATAAATTAACTTTTGATGCTCTCAATTTGAACAGCTCTCGAGAAATTGAAGGAAACTGTCGACTTGGAAGCATCAAAGAAAAGAAGAATGGGATTCAAGTCACATAAAGCAGCTGGTAAAGTAGTCGAGGGAAATCACTCTACTAAATAGGTTGTCCCATGATCTAAGTGAACTCCGAGTATCGAAGGCGAGGTATGTTTTCGAGTTTTTGCTTTGTGCACTTTGCAGGCTAATTTTGTTTTGAAGTTATGGCATCAACTAAATGAAGTGCATGCTGGTATTTGCGGTTATTCTTTGACTTTTAAGGGCAAGTATTCTGTCATTTATTGTAGATATGATGCCCGAATCGATATCGTGACAAGGAAATCTAAAAAACTCGAGGGCCGTTCTTTATGCAGAGAGTATCGGAAACAGTTGATCGATCCGAGTATGCATAGCAGATCGTTTCAAATATCAGTTAGAGGTAATTGTTGATTCTTAGAGGAGTATAGTTTGTTAGAACACTTAATTATGTTTTTAAGTATTTTTTTATTCATTTTATTTTTAAATCATTTATTAATTATCATTTTAACTTAATTTAACCATTCATGCACTTTGAACAAGTGGGGCGATCCGACCATGTTCGAGCTTGCACTAGACTGATTGGCTACAAACCAAGAGGAACCATGATCCCGACTTTGTTGATCATGCTGACTCGAGGTTATATTAATGAAATCTAATTTTGATCATTTTTAAAAACAATTTCTTAGTTTTGCATGGGAATCACAAACATAATTTTAATTACTGCTCTTAAATATTAAAAAATAAATTTAAATTATAATATTATAATTTGATGAAAATTTTTGTTTTTTCATAAGTTAATGGAATTAAAGAGAAATTTAAATTGATGATTGGAACTTTTTTTATTTCTCCACAAATCATTATATTTTCCTAAATTGAATAAAGTTGTTGACCAAATTTATAGACATCATATATTAACAGATTGTAAAAATAAATTGTATGTTGAAATTATGGAAATTTAATGTGTCAATTAAAAATATTTTATTTAAAATATAAGTTGTAATTACACTGACAATTTATAGAGTTAATTGATAATTTCTTTTTATTTTAAATGCTAACACGCAATCTATTTACATCATTGAATTAACAAATGTCACCCATAATCAGATAAATTTTTCGCACATTAAATTTAAAGACATCCTTAATTGAGAAGGTCGTGACAAATACAAGGTTCAATTTCTTTACAAGAATATGAGAATGGGCGCTATAAAATTTGCATAATTTAAAAGTGCAATTGGAACATGTTTTGTTTTCGAAAGCTTTTTATCTTTTATACATTTTATTGATCCGGAAAACATCTATGTACGCATAAACGTCACAATTTTAGCCAACCAAAATCCTTAGTAAGCTGAAAGAGAGAAAAAGATGAGATTGAGGTAGTCTTTTTGTTTCTATTCAAAATATTGAGAATATTATGAGATCGACTTTGAATGTGGCGGTAGTCTGCACATGAACAAATTCGAGAAAAATGTGGTAGTCCGCGCGAAGGCTAATCGAAATAAATTCTTTGAAACCAAATCTTTGAAAGAAATCCAGATCCAAGCAACTTAAGAATCTAATATTAACTAAACATATTTGAAATAAATCTCCAAGTCAACGAATATTATTGGGATCTTAAGAAAACTTGTTGATCATGAACTCATAGTCAACAATAGCAAGGGCAAATGCTCTAACACGCCTTCCTCGGCTAAAAGAGCTACCCATTTGCGACAAGAGAGATCACAGATCTTATTGTTTTCTTAATACCCAACCGTGACTAGTGGAGGTTACAGACAAATATGAGAAATTAAATCAAATTCTTATACTGGATATAGATTTCTTCGGGATATTTGAAATCAAAAAACAATTTTCAATTATCTCATAATGAAATCAATACTAAGAAGAGAAAGGTCGAAGATTGCTACCTTCACCTCACCTGGCTTCTTAGCCTACCATAGGTTTGGCTCTGATACCAATTGCAGTCGGGCCCTGCTTACGCCAAGTGAGCTGAGGACTAAGGAAGGAGGAACGAGAGAAGAGAGGATTAAGCCAGAGAGAGGAGTATTCTACGAATACGTGGCGTTGTTAAACCCCCGGTATGATTCACACAGAATGCTTTGAGCCAATAGCCCGCAACCAGTGGTGTTCCAGCCTAGATACTCGAAGAAGAGAGAGAGAGGGTGCTCAGAGTTGAGAGAAAAACTTTCATTCAAAGAAAACGATTTGTCCAACAATGGAGTGACACTCTCCTTTTATAAGCAAAAAGCAAACAGTAAAAAGCAAATAGCAAACCCTAAAAGTCAAAAGTAAACAGTAAAGCAGGGTCGGTCATAACTAGCCGACAAAAGGAAAAAGACAAAAACAGTAAAAATGTCGGTTATAATTACCCGACAAAGACAAAATAGGTCGGACATAAATTTCTGCCTAATAAAACAAAAGAAGGACGAACCTTATTTTTCGCCTAACCCTACAGACTGATTTCTGTAGAAGATTCGTCAGACTCCACTTCGAGAGGCTGCTTCATTTTGGCTTTATGCTGAGAGACCAAGTCCGTCAGGGAATCCCAAAAGTCTCCCACCTCAGCAGATGGATTGTGCGGCTGAGCTTGTTCACCAAGGCAATTGTACCTATTATTTTCATCCTCATTGAAGGAAATACTCATTTTCGAGGAAATTTCTTTATTTTTGAAAGAATCCACGAAGTCAGATTTAAGATACTCCATACATTTGGAGAATAATTCATCTTCAGAAATTGAAGAGAATTTTTGTCGTATTTAAACTTTAATTAGTTCAAACGGATTAGACGATTTCGTCTTAATTGGAGTACTAATTGACTCTCCCATTGATTTAAATTGATTAATGGCTAGATTAATTTATGCCACCTTATCCTCGATCGTGTCATATTTTGACCACCAACGAGAATGAAAAGTTCGATAAAGAGCCGGGAGGCCTATTTTATCGACACATTTTCTTATTTCCCACTTAAATATCCAGGGGAATCCAAATTTAGAGAAAAATAATAGAGTATCAAACCCTGTGCAAGTATTACTTTTCAATTTTGGATTTTCATTAATCCATGAAGTATATGCCGTCAAAATTTGATATGGCAATATAAATATTTGATGAGCATATTTACTCCACCACGTATAATACCAATTCAGTATTTTTTTCGGAAGATGCATCAAAGCACAACTTGATAAACTAAATATGCTTAAACTGAGCATTCTGATATAGAAATGCTTGATTCCAAGCTTCCACATAGTCCCAATAATTGAAACTATGGCCCGAACTTAATTTTCGGGATCGATTAAGATCAAAACCCCACATTGAGGGTGCAAGCACCTTTCTAATAAAGGCTTTATTATAACTGATACTTGGGTTAATTCCCGAAGTTTTATTGAGACTATGAAAAATCTCTACAGATTCAGATTCTATTAGAATCGATTCGTAGAATAAACGATTTTTTCCATTGACAAATTGAGAATTATTTGAATCAAGATAATATTGCTTGATTCGCCAAGGATCTGAAATTTCCTTGAGATTATCGAAATCGATTGTAAAAATCAATTCGATCTCTTTATTTTCGAGAAAGATTGGTTCTGTAATTAGAACCTCTTTATATTGATCAGCTTTATTAGCTGAAATTTTCCCTTTATTGAAACAAGATGATTCTCCCTTTTGTTTTCTTATTTTTGAGACTTTGGAGTTATAAATTCTCAACAAATCTACTTCTTCCGAATTAGGAAGAGAGGGATATTGGGGCATTCCCCGCCCTCGGCCCCTACCTTGATTGGCCATTATGGCTGCTTCTTCCGAATTATGAAGAGATGAATAGTGAGGCATTCCTCGACCTCGACCTCGACTAGCCATCCTGCAAATATTTCCGAGATAAAAACTGAGGCAAATAATTATTAATGCCTTTAATATTCTTAAGATTTACTAAAGTCAAATAGGGTTTTAGATTTTATTAATTTGATATGATGTTGTGCTTTATTCTAAAAAATATTAGGAAAATTACAACAAATTGCAGAAATAAATTCTTTTTTAAAGAATAAACTTTTATTTCTGATTTTATTATTTTTAAATTTTTTATTAATTGGCAAAAAAGATTTTTTCTGATTTCTTGTTTCTTATTATAAATAAGGTCTTTATTAGTCACATTAATTTGTGAGTTTTGAATAAATTTAAATATGATTTTTTGGCCGTTATAGTGACCATAAATCTCTGATTCATCTAATTTATCCCAAGGTAAAGTTTTAGATATAAAAGGAATTCCTAATATTACCATTTGAGAAAGATTTTTAATTAAAACAAAATTACTTGGTATGCAAATTTCATTATTGCATATGAAAGTATTAGTTAATTTAAAATTAATTGACATTTTCTTCTCGCTTGCGTTAGATAACGCGTGAGAGGTTTTCTCAAAATATTGGGTAGGAACTAACCCTTCCTGTATACAGTTTAGGTCTGCTCCTGTGTCTATTAAAACATGAATATTTTTTATTGAATATTCTTTATTAATTACTATGGTTATTTGGATAAACCATTTTGATAATTTTTTTTGTTTTTAATATATTAATATAAGGAGAAGTTTTATCATCCTTATGTTCTAAAGGCACGATTGCTCCAGATCTTGTAATTACTTCAGCGAATTTTGTTTCTAAAGAAAAATTACTTTTTTGAAGATTAAAAACATCATTTTTTAATTTTGTAATTTCATTTTCTATAAGGTTAATTTCACCTTTTAAATCATTTATTGTAATTGACGACGTAGAGACTCTATTTTCTAGTCTATTAAATACTTCTTTTAGAGTATATGCTTCCTAAATTGAAGGCGGATTTTGAGGAATATTTTTATTATTATCTAGATATTTTTTCTAGAAGCTTTCTTTTTAGAGTTGGATCTATAATTTGATCCATTAAATCTAAATATTCTGTCTGATCATTATTTAAGACATTGATTGCTAAACCATTCATTTCTATGATGGCTTTATAATAGTCATTTGACTTTTCTAAATTATTATTTTCAGAATTTATTAAATTGCAATTACAATCCTTTTTTATTAAGGATTCAGAATGAGACGAAGAATATTCTTCTTCTTCTTCTTCTGAACTTTCTTCTTCAGAAAATGAATTTTACAATAATTTTTTTAATTGAATTTTTAAACCTTCATCTAAATTAAGGTTATTCAATTTCTTTTGCATTTTGCATCTATTTGAATAGTGGCATAATTTACCACATTTATAACATGTAATAGATTTTTTATTAAAATCTTTATGTTTATTATTTCTAAACCTTTTTGGTTTATAATCTGGATTAAACTTCCTATTTGAAGATTTATATCTGGGAACTATATCTTTATATTTAGTTCTCTTTTTATGATATTTTCTTTCTTTATAATTCCTTTCTTTAGGAATTTTATTAGGATAAATAATTTTATCTTGATTAAATGCAAATTGATCACAGAATTCTCCTAGTTCATATTTACCAGAAATATTCTGTTTTTTCATTTGATTTCGTAACTTAATATCATTACAGAGAGATAATCCCTCTTGAATTATGGTTCCTATTAATTGACCATACGTATTTTTGTGATATAAAATATTTATACCATCATTTTTATCTCTAAGAGTTTTTCTAACTCTTTCGGCAAACAAATTAGGTAAGCCATCAATAAATTTGGCTTTCCAATGGTCATTATTACCATCGGGTTTTTGCATTACCTTAGTAAGGAATACATCTTTGTACCATCTAAAATTGGTTAAAGACGGGCACCTAAGATTTTGTAGTAATTGTCTACTTATTTCTTTTTTATTTTGCCAATTACCGACAAAATGTAAGATTATGGTTTGCATTAACGTGTAAGCGACATCTTCATGAATTGAAGTTGATTGATCTTCAAGTTTAATTATTTTTTGAGCAGACAAAATTTCTGCTTTTTGAATTTCATTAAGGATATTATCCCACCAACCTTTAAGGGTTCCGGTGAAACCAGTAGTTATGAAGATAGCCACTTGTTTATCACTATTACAGTACTGTTTACAGACAGTGCTATACATCATCATTTGATGTACTAATT
This sequence comes from Begonia fuchsioides, assembly GCA_003255005.1. NCBI lineage: Eukaryota > Viridiplantae > Streptophyta > Magnoliopsida > Cucurbitales > Begoniaceae > Begonia > Begonia fuchsioides. The sequence continues at coordinate 270,390 of QAOC01029349.1, read as the reverse complement.
CAAAAATCTGATATTCATATTTCCCATCTATATTTCATTCGTATATGGTTTTACCATGATACGATTTTTGAGATTGAAAAGAATCTTCTTCATATAGAAGATCCATTGAGGTAGGACGTTGATAGTAATATTTACTATGAAGACCATCCCAATTTCTTTTAGATTCTCTAGAAAATTTAATTTTATTAATTTGTTTTTCTTTATTAGTAGAGTTATCATTTTGCATTTCTTCGAACATTATTCGAGTCTGCAAAATTTTAGTTTTCGTATCCTCTTCGGATGACGAAGACTCTGACAAATTAATTTCTAGAATTTTACTAGAACTAGGTTTATTATTAATAACCTGAAGAGATATATCTTATGTATTATCTTCTTTCTCAGAATTATTTTTACTAGAAGAAGTTTTAGTAACAACATTAAGAAATTGTTTCCTAAGAACAGAAGACGATAAGTCATCTGTACTAGATGTGTTCTCGGATATATTTATCTGAGTTTCTAGAATTTTATTTTCTGTAACATTTGTATTATCTTCGGTATTAGAAGATGATTTATTGAGAACATTAACTAATTTATAATCAGTTTTACCATTATTAGAAGATGATAAAATATTTTTATTATCCTCTGTTGGAGATGATAAATCTATTTTATTTTTATCAGAAGTTTTATTTTCTTCTGTGAGAGATGATAAATTATTATTATCCTTTTTATTATCTTCTAAGGGAACTTTAGAAGATGTGTTATTAAGCATATTAAGAAATTTCTTTTTTGAAATTTCTTTTCTAATTTTTTCTTCTAAATCTATTTGATTTATTCTTTTACGAATTTCTCTAATAATATCTTTTTCAATGATATTATTTTTTATATTAGCATTATTAGCTAATCTAAAATTTTCTACCTGAAGTGGAGGTTTTATATTAGTTTCACTTCAGATAGGATATTTTTGAGGTTTAGATTCTTCTTTTAGGGAATCTACATTTTCTTCAATTCTTGTTAATTGTTTTCCTACAATTTGTAGAGACAGATTTGTATAATTATTCTGTTTATAAATTTTAGAAAATTGATCGTCACTTTTTACGTAAGCTGACGTTTCTAGTTCTACAGGATTACTAGAAGTTGATGTAGAAGATATTAATTTTAAAGATTCTGCTGGAGGATATTGAGACGCAATCGACCTGCCGTCTACTGTCATCCAGTTTGTTATTAAAGAATTTAGAACTTCAATTGAAGGTCTATCTTCTGCATTAAAATAGTAACCATATTGGCCACTGAACCAATCCGTAAAATGGATTTGTTCTTTCTGAATTTCTAAGTAATAATAATATTCTTGTTTAAAGTGTTCTAATTGCACTTTATTAAATTTTTTAAAATACCATTTCCTAAAAATTGAATTTTTAGGATGCTCGAATTCTTTATTTAAAAAGGGTTTATAAATTTTAAAATCCATAAAGTTTTTATAGGTGGAAATTATTAATTTCACTCACCGTTGGAAAGTTATTTTCTCCATAAATTCCGTGAGGTATTTGATTTTTCGAAATTGAAATACCTTCTAAATTAATTTCAAGTTCAGAAGACTTATCTTCTAAGTCGTCTAAATCTTGTAAATTTTTATTAAAGGAAGAACTAGGCATTCTGCTAGTAGAATGTCTAGAAGACTCTGGAATTGAAATCGAATAAGGTAATTTATTCGATGAATAAGACCTTAATAGCGGTCTGTTAAAGTTAATATTAACTTTACCATCTGAGGTTTCTAAAATATTTTCTATGAGAAAATTTGATTTCGGTTTTAAAGGAACCGCGTCATTAATTATCTAGCTTTCTGGAAATTCAATTTCATCCCATGTTATTAACCTAGGGGCTGCTACGTTTGACGTAGTCAAATTTGTATTTATTAGGATAGTTTTTCCTAAATGACTAATTTCTTTTATCTGATGAGCTAAGGTATTCATTACCTTATAATAAATTCTATAAATTATTGCTACGGTTTCTGATCCGTATTCGAAATTGTAACACTTAGTTAAAATCCTAAGGTTTAAAGATTTATTTAAATTTCTATCTGTAAGAGATGAAGTCAAATTTGAGTATAGATTAAAATAGACTGGTCCGTGACAGAGACTAGTCTCTATTACTCCCATTAGGGACATAGTCCAATCTAAACACCTAGCATCTCTAAGTGTCGCTTGGAATGAATTAAAAGAAGAACTAGATATTGAAGACATTTAACAATTTAAACTATTATAATAATTTTAGCCAACCAAAATGCATAGTAAGCTGAAAGAGAGAAAAAGATGAGATTCAGGTAGTCTTTTTGTTTCTATTCAAAATATTGAGAATATTATGAGATCGACTTAGAGTTATGATAATTATAACAATATCAAACCCTACTTCATTAAATTCTAGAAATTGATAATTTCTTTTGACCAAATTTATAGACATCATATATTAACAGATTATAAAAATAAATTGTATGTTGAAATTATGGAAATTTAATGTGTCAATTAAAAATATTTTATTTAAAATATATGTTGTAATTACTCTGACAGTTTATAGAGTTAATTGATAATTTCCTTTTATTTTAAATGTTCACGCGCAATCTATTTACATCATTGAATTAACAAATGTCACCCATAATAAGATAAATATTTTTCACATTAAATTTAAAGACATCCTTAATTGAGAAGGTCGTGACAAATACAAGGTTCAATTTCTTTACAAGAATATGAGAACCGGCGCTATAAAATTTGCATAATTTAAAAGTGCAATTGGAACATGTTTTGTTTTTGAAAGCTTTTTATCTTTTATATATTTTATTGATCCGGAAAACATCTATGCACGCATAAACGTCACGATTTTAGTTTAGTATGTAACATTTGGTAGAAAATTGAAACTATTGTTTTGTTATCGAGATAAGGAAACTCGAAGTATTGGATAAATGGTAGCATGACGGTGCATCTAAATTCTAAAGTGATACTTCAACATTCATTTAGCGGTTTAAGTTCGTCACCCGACTAAGTGTAGTCATTTCAAGAAAAGAAATCATTTATAGGTTTCGAGGATTAAACTCTAACACAAGTTATGGTAATATGGTTCTTTTGTGTTGAGAATAAAATGGAAGTAGCTTGAATTATAAATTTTTGGGTAAATTATTATTTTTTATACAAAAAGCTTTGTTTGAGCTTCTATTTGAAAGCTTATATGATTTTGAGGCTAAATTAGATTTAGTTGCACTATGGGTTATATCACATTGAAGTTTAACCGATAGTATCAATGCATGTACGAATTTATTTTGCTAGTGTGATATAATTTACTTTAAATCAAAGCCCACTCGATTGTATTTTATGATTGTGAGTGCCTATCTCATATCAGTACGAATACACAATTTCACATTATTTAAAACAAGTGAAATTATGGTGTACGTAAGTAAACTTTCTTTTCTTACTCAGTATAACAGGTCTTTTCGTATGAATTGACCCGAGTAATCTTGAATCATTGTAACTTTTATTTTTAAGAGCATTCGCTTCCTTCGAGAGATCATTGTCTTCGTCGCACACACTTTAGGTTAGTTATTATGCCGAGGACCAATAAGGTTCTCACCATTATACATAACAAAACCACTCCTTTAGTCCATTGTGCTTGTCTTATTTATTTATTTATTTATTTAATTTAATATAATTATAACAATATCAAACCCTACTTCATTAAATCCTTACTTTGTCTATTAATAAAACTTTCTGACATTTTTCTTTGTTCTTCCACCATTTTTGTCTAGAGCCGACCGACTCGATTCGCATTAGGATCGAGCTGTTTCAAGTCTGGCATGGTCTATTTTGGTTTTCATAGGACAAACCGCTACATTCGATATTTTGGCTTTGAGTATAGTGACGCTATTTACGTGTTATTTTGGCTCGATGTATTCAAAACTTAGGCGCAAATTTCATTAATAAAGTTACAAAGAATACAAAGGTGCAGTTGATCTATCATCGGAAAAAAGGGTCACAACAATGTTCTTTATGAAGCATCTGGTTTTGTGGATCTTCTTTGCCTCAACAACCACGCAAGAATAGGTACGTATATTCCCACACTCATGGTGGTTTACCAATCTTTTCTCCCTCTTTCTCTCTCTTCTCCCCCTTATTTACTCTCTCCACTTCTCCATCTTTCTCTCTCATGCTTCTTCCATGGCTTCTTCATTAGTGTCACTCGCACTATTGGTTCTTCTCTCTTGTCTCTCTCCTTCTTCGTCGTCAAGATCGTTGCTTGTTCACCGGTCTGAGCTAGAAACTGGTTTCAGGGTGACGCTGAACCATGTCGACTCCGGTAAGAACTTGACCAGATTTGAGCGTCTCCGGCGAGGAATGACGAGGGGGAGAGAGCGGCTGAAGAGATTCACCGCCGTGTCCACCTCCGCGTCCGACATTGAAGCTCCTGTTTTCGCCGGAAATGGCGAATTTCTGATGAAGCTTTCGATTGGATCACCTCCTCAACCGTTCTCGGCGATAATGGACACCGGTAGCGATCTGATATGGACGCAGTGTAAACCCTGCCGGAGTTGTTTCAATCAATCGGTGCCTGTTTTTGATCCAAGCCAATCATCAACTTTCTCCAAACTTCCATGTTCGTCCAATCTTTGTTCAGCTCTTCCTTCTTCCAAATGCAGTAAGGATGGCTGTGATTATCTCTACGCCTACGGCGATTCCTCCACCACTCGAGGCATTCTCGCCGCCGAAACCTTCACCTTTGGCGACTCCTCCGGCGACGCAGTTCCGGGGATAGGGTTTGGGTGCGGCGAAGATAACGAGGGCGATGGATTCGATCAAGGGGCTGGCCTTGTTGGACTAGGGAGAGGTCCATTATCTTTGGTTTCTCAATTGAAAGAACCTAAATTTTCCTATTGCTTGACCTCCATCGATGAATCTAAAAGCAGCACTCTTCTCATCGGGTCAAAGGCCGCCGTCTCCGGCGAAGTGAAGACTACGCCGTTGATCAAAAACCCTACGCAGCCCTCGTTCTACTACCTTTCTCTGGAAGGAATCTCAGTCGGTTCGACTCTCCTCCCCATCGCAGCCTCCACATTCGAGCTCGACGACTCCGGCAATGGCGGCCTGATTATTGACTCCGGAACCACCATCACTTACTTGGAAGAAAGCGCATTTCAGACACTCCGGCGAGAGTTCATCTCTCAGACCAACTTCCCGGTGGACAAATCCGGCTCCACCGACCTAGACCTATGCTTCACGTTGCCGTCCGGCGCTACAAAAGTTGAAGTCCCGAAGTTGACGTTCCATTTCACCGGAGCTGACCTGGAGTTGCCCGGAGAGAATTATATGATCGGAGATTCAAGCGTTGGATTGCTATGTTTAACGATGGGGAGCTCTAATGGCATGTCGATATTAGGGAATTTCCAGCAGCAGAATCTGATCGTTCTCCATGATCTTGCAGAAGAAACACTCTCGTTCGTGCCTGCAAATTGCTACGAATTATAATCCATGGTCGTTGACCGGTTTGCATGCATGGATTTTATTTTGTTTTCTACGGTGTTCCTTATATTACATATACCTAGGGCCATCTCTATTTTGTTATTTTTAATTCCAAACTACTTGATTAAATACAAAAAAAATAAAAATAATTAAATTCATAGGAATTATTTATTTTTCAATTTTTAACTATTTCTAAAAATAGGTAAATAAATTGAGTACTACGACTATATTCTAATTATACTCTCTGTCGTGACAAATATTAATTAGTGTAACGAGTATTATCACGATCCTAAACAGTTTAATGTACGTGTTATTCAAATAATAGTTAATTTATTTATGCGAATTACGAGTAAATCCGTGACAAGAAATGAGGCGAAATTGCAAGACAAAGCGTGCTTCCAAGTGAAAAAATAAATCATGATTTTGCATGATGAAATGGATTTTCGAGATAGTGGGACCGACATGTCGATTGCTCAGCTAATCCATGACTTGGAAGCAACAGAAAGAGTAAAACCTAATTCTTAATGATTGTGAAGCGACGTCGTTTCTAACCTAATTTTCCTACCAAAAGTTGATTATCATTATTCATTTGAACACCCTCTACCTCATAAATGAACAACATACAATTACAAAATTATGTCATGGTCAGGCAACTAATGTTATTGTGACCTGATTTAATACCATCTGTTTTGGTTTAGAACTCTCGCAATATCTTGAACCGGTTAAAACATGTTTATTACTTCATTGGATCGAAAAGAATCTAGCATGCAAACAATAAATCGAGTGATTAGTTCGTTTGCCGGACGGCTTATGTAGTGTTTTCTTAGAAATTTAGAATAAAACTATCAATTTTTGAGGTCGAAACATTCATAATTTATCTCCAAATATTTTGTTCTTGTAAGAAAGTGTAGGCTTGGGCAAACGGGTATTCGGGCAGGGTATCTCGCATCGATACCCGGCCCGAACGGGTATCGGGTAATATACAATACCCGATACCCGGCCCGGCCCCGGTATGACGCACTGCTACCCGGGACCTTAAGGTTCCGGGTCGGATTCGGGTAATTTCGGGTACCTTAAAATTTATTATTATTATTTTTTATTCGAAAAAAACAATTAAAAAATACAAAAAATAATTAAACCCTAGGAGGAGTTCTGCTGTGTTCTCATCGCCGATCAATACGAGCTTCGAGAGTTCATTTCAGAGTCTTGGCCACACACGGAGCTTCTCTTTCTCAGCCTCATTCTCCTATATCAAACACTTCATCAAGAAGCCCCATGCATTCTCGTTCCTCCTCTCCATCTTTCTTTTCCTCACTTGGATTTCTCTACGCCTTCAGCATTCTTCTCGCTCGTCCTCTTCTGCCGCTGCTCGCTTTGAGTTCAATGGCGAGGAACGGAGCAAGGAAGATGATATGAAGGAAAGAAAAGATTGAAAATTTAATGTCAAAACCGATTTGAGCCGGGTGAAGAGCGAGGGCAAACAAATTGCTCCCGACGGCAGCGTTGAAGGGCGGCGTCGAAGGGCACGTCGAAGGCGGCGTCGAATGGCGAAGAACCAGCGTCCAAGAAGCAGCGGGTTACGAGGTTAGGGCAAATCCACAAATGGATTTTCAGCAGTTTTGTATTATCCACGGGTATTTTCACAGTACCCGATCCTCGGACTTAATACCCGTTTACTCGAACTGAACACCTAAACTTCTACCCGTACTCGAACCGTACCCGGCCCGGAGCTTAAGGTTTCGGGCCAAACCTTAAGGTCCGGCCCGGGTTGCCCACCCCTAAGAAAGTGGAGCATTGAAGACTTTTTAGGTAGAATCTTCATTTTTACTTACAATAATACGTTTTGAAGAGTTATCAGATAGTATCAATGCGGAAATTAGGACAGTATGTTTGTCAGTATTCAACTGAAAACAGAAAATATTGTATTTGAAGAGTTAGAAGCTCCGCATAAATAAAAGAATTATTTTTTTCAATGGATGGAGATTGTATATAGATAGAAGTAGGACTGGGCAAACCCGCTCCGACCCGCGGGTAATTACCCGACCCGACGTATACGGGTCGGGTCGGGTAACAGGTAAAACAATTGAAAAAACTCTTAAAGTTGCGGATTATGATCGGGTTAGGGTAATTACCTGACCCGACCCGCGGAACTCGTTTTTATCCGCATTGACCCGCCCCCTTCGCTGCTCCTTATATCAAAACTAAAAAAAAAAAAACTTTTGTCCAGAAGTTACCCGCGGGTTAAGGCTGAGCCAGCAGTTTTAGGGTTTAAGAAGTGAATGAAATTTTCAAATATTTTTATTTTTTATTTCACGTCTTTATCTCGAGTCAAAAAGTCTTCCAAATCCGTCACCCTGCAGCTTCCTCGGCAATTTCCTGTCCTTGAAGTGTTGACTTTACCCGTGCACTCCATTATTAACCTCCTAGTCCAGTTTGAAGCTCTGGAGAGGCTCCGACGTTTGGAGAAGAAACCTTTTGAAGCCGAATCGACGAATCAGGTAAAAGCTTCTGTAAATCTGCTTCAATGGAAACTCATTTCCAAAGTGAAGAAAATCTTATTTTCTTCGAGTTGACTTTTGCAGCCACACGATCATGGAAACAGCAGGAGCTGTCGTGTTATCAGGAATAAACTACTACTTAAACCTCGAAGAAAACAAGAACAAACTCAGTTCGGCAATCGAACGGCTGAATAGCCGAAAGATTGATGTGCAGGGGAGAATAACTTCGGAGCTTCGATCGGGGAAGAAGGTGAAGATGGAAGTCCAGCTATGGCTGGAAAATGTGGAGAAGAAGAAGGAAGAGGCTAAAGATCTTGAAAACAAAGTTGCAGAGGCAGGAATAATGGATCGAGCGAGCTTGGGGAGGAGCATCTGCGTCAAGATCGAAGAAGCTGAAAGATTATTCGAGATGAGTAGTTTTGCGGATGGGGTAGTGCTCGATGAGACGCCATGTGAGAGAACCAGAAGGAAGAAGAAGATGATGAAGAAGACGATGAACAATAAAGGGGGTAAGATTTCGATTATCGGGCAAGGAGGGATTGGAAAGACGAGGATAAAGAACAAGGATGCTACTAGCTTTACATTTGGAGATATTCAAACTTGAATCTCTAATCCAGGGCAGACTCTTTGTGGGTTTTGAAAATAATGGATGAAATTGCCCTCCCTCCCTCAATAATACTCAGAATTACTTGAAACTTGAATCATTGAAAATTAGATATCTGTGACATAAAAATACATAGGTCTCCCTCTATAATACTCAGAATTACCTGAAACTTGAATCATTGAAAACTAGATATCTGTGACATAGAAATACATAGATCACACGTTAAATTTGATAATCATTTGCTATTTCAAAAGTCATTCAAAATGCATCATAAAAAACTAACGAATTTTATTATCATTGAGTTTAATACTCAATAGTACTTCCGTCGACAAAGCTTCCATCACCAAAAATCACCTGCATCAAAGAAGTCAGCTCATAGAAAAAAAAATCAAACTATATTCAAAAATCTGGTTTGCTAAAGATTCTACAGGCCTGAAATTTCAACTATTTTGATAGAGTAAATGATCATTTTTTCTTCATAACTAAAAACTATGGCCAACCTCAGAGGCACAGCGGGGAGTGTTTCCGGCAACTGGTTTAGTGAACGAACCCACGGACGAGCTTCTTTGTACGGCTTCATAGAAGGCGAGTAACCTCTGTCTGCTTAAACACGGAAAACTACAATTTAAACTCTTAATTGAGGCGGAATGTACAAACCAGCAAGGATGGCCAAAAACAGTCCAATTCAGTACAAATCGCGGAAGAATTAAGTTGTTCGGACACAATATTACGGCCACATGGGCCCACGATTTCGGCCACGGCCTTTCCGTGCCGTAGAAATGCTAGAAATCAAGCCGCTGCAGAAATTTCCGACAGCATTATGTCCCATTAAGTTCAAGCCGAATTCTTTAATCAGAGAAGCCATTCGATTTCCATCTTCTCCTTCCACCAGTTGCATTTCATTTGCCTGCTCTCTGGATATAAATCCATAAATTTGAGAATTTGGTTCCTCGTCAACTCTCTCTTCTCCCATTTCAAGCGTCATTCTCATGATCCCGATTGCTTTCAGGTCGTCCGATGAAGGATCGAACACAAATGACAACTTCCCGAAGGCTAGATCAGGCGTTTTGAAAAGATCTCCAAGAACGTCATGAATCAAGGAGATGTTCTTCTGAGAAAACTTCTTCGAACTATAGGGCTGTCCCCTTGTGGCTCGATATATGCATGAAGCTTCTCTTAAGCCGCTAAGAAAGGCACCGTGCATGGTGGCTGGATATTGTCGGGTTGTTGCTTCTCCGGCAAAGAACAACCGGTTGGCGACATTCTGTGCAAGAACATCATAGTCGGTGCCGGATGATTTGACTCGAACATGAGAGTAAGAGCCGTAAGAAAAAGGATCGCTTCCCCACCTTGTACAGATCGTTTGTATAGGATTCGGCACGACAATCCCTTTTCGTCCGTAAATACCTGTAGACGGTGCAAAAGTATGGTGTTAGAGAAGATATAGTTTGTAGAAATAATCATTAGAAAATCAATGATCAAAATATATGGCTTCTCAATTTAAAAAGAAAATCTTAAATTTTACTTTTTGTGGATAATTATTGCATAGACTAAGAGGTATCAAGTTCAAGAAAAAAATAAAAATAAAAACTCGAGTTTATTAGTAAGAATAAAATATCAATGACAGTTGCATATGAAAATAAAAGAGTAAATATCAAATTACTCATTGAACTATAAAGGTAATGCAACTGATATTTCAAACTTTAAAAGTCATGAATTAACATTTTAAATATTATTATAATTTTCAAGGACACTCTTTCACTATGTTTTTCATTAATTTTGAGATATCTACTAATTCCGTTAGTAATTTTAGTCACTTAGCTAAATATTAACAACTGACAAAGAAATAAAAAAAAATGTTATAAAATATAGGGTAGTAATTCGGAAGCTCCTCGAACTGTGAAATAGGTGAAAAAATAAAATAAAATAAATTGTTTCATTATTTATTAATTTTCTCAAACATATATTTTATCAGAATAATTTAAATTTTTTATTACACATCGACAATATTATAAGAATATATTCTATTGAATTTCATGAATTTTAAAAGTTTATACGGTTTATTATAATTTGGTGATGGTAAAAAACAAAATAATTTATTAAAAATATGTACTTCATCCAAAATTCACAAATTTTTTTTAAAATATTATCTTATAACAATAAAAATTGTAAGTCATTCCGATAATATATATTTGAAAAAATTGATAAATAATGGAACAAATTATTTTATTTTTCTCTCTATACGTGGAGGGCTGCGTGTAGGTGCATCACCTTCTGCATCCCGTTGAGATGCGGATGATCACTTCTTACCAAGATTTTATTTTTCTTGACATATTTCTTAATTGTTCTGTTTTTTTTTTTAATTTTTACCTTAAAATATTTTTTTTATTTAACTTGGTTATCTTTTAAAAACAAATAAAAAATTATTATAACCTTTTCAACTATTTTATTACCAATAAACATCTTTGTCTAACCTCCTCCACACATATCCTCTATTTCCTTGTCCCTAGTCTCTTCCTCTATAAACCTTTGGTTGTATTGTTTTCATAGATGACCATAAATATCGTTCAAACCTTGATCCAAAATCAACCAAATGTGTCTTCATAGGTATTCAGCACAAAAATGGTACAAGTGTTATTCACTTACTCTTGATCAAATATTTGTCTATGGCACATTCTTTGAAAAATAGTCATATTTTGTCACATCTTCCATTCAGGGGAGATTTGAGATGAACTCGAGTCACATAAAAATGTCAAAATATAACCAACTATTTCTGAACTCTCAGAATCTTTTGAGTCAAAACATGGAACGTCATTAGGAAGTTGGAAAGACATTGTATATTCACGCAAAAGGAATCTCCAAAATGTGACAGCTAAACTCAACTATGTCGAGGGTCTGAACTTATTCTTCTTCCTAACCCTGAAGATGCGACTATTCCATCATAAACTCCATTACAACTTATGATGATATGGAAGATGAATTGATTCTACAAAATTACGCTTCGCCCAATATAGATGTTCATTCTCTTGTTGCTATAAGGAAAGAAGTGCGAGCATGTACACAATATCCAATCTCTAGATATGTTTTATTTGAAAAATTATTGTCTATTTTCTATTTTTACTATAAGATTAACAGGTATTGCAATATCTAAAATATTGAAAAAGTTCTTGTGTATCCAAAGTGGAAGAAGGTTGTTCTTTAGGAATTGGAAGCATTAAAAAAATACACATGAGAGATTAAGGGCAAGACTACAATTGGTTAAAAGTAGATTTTAACTATTAAGCTCAATGCTGATGGGAGTATTAACAGATATAAAGTTAGATTAGTAGCTAAAAGTTTCATTTTGATTACAAGAAAGTTTTTGGGTCATATTTTGTTTGCAGATTAAATCAATCTCTTTCTAGTTTGAAACAAGCACCAAGAGAACGGTTTGAGAAATTCACTCGAGCTGGAAAGATATGAGGTTTTCTACAAGCATAATCTAATCATACTCTCTTTTTACAAACATCCTAAAAGAGGGGGAAAAGCAAATGTGATTATGTATGTAGATGTTATAATCGTCACAGAAGATTACCACAGTGAGTTGGAACGACTAAAAAGAGATTTAGCAAAAGAATTTGAATTGAAGGACCAGGGTTGGAGGTTTTTAGATTAAAGGTTGGCATAGTAATTTTTCAAAGGAAGTACATGGATATTCTTCAAGAAACTGAAATGTTGGGATGTAAACTAGTCAAGGCCCCTATGGAGCCTAAAGTGAAGCTCGGGATGGAAGGAAGCCAGGAAGTTAATAGAGAACAATCCCATAGATTGGTAGGCAAACATATTTATCTGGTACACACTCATCCTGACATTGCTTTTGCAGTATGCGTGATAAGTCCATTCATGCACTCACCAAGTCAAAGACACCTAAATGCATCGACAGAATATTAAGATATTTAAAGGGCTCTCTATTTAGAGAACTATTTTTTAAGAAAAAAAATAGGATTGTGGAAATATATATAGACGCTGATTGGGAAGGATCATCAGCAAATAGAAGATCAACTTCTGGATATTGTACCTACATCTAGGTAATCTAGTAACGTTGAGAAAAAAAGAGCTGTAGCAAGAAGTTGTGAAAGGGAAAATTTTCGAGCACTCACTCATGGCATATGCAAAGGAATATGACTTGGAAGATTGATGTAAGAATTAAAGATTTCAAGTGATGTTCCAGTGACGCTTCAATGTGATAATGAAATTGCAATTAGTATTGCTCATAATCCTAATCTAGTTCCTCATAATAGGACAAAACATTTCGAAAAAGATCGTCATTTTATCAAAAAAAAGATTGACAGTGAAATTATACGCAAGACATATATTTCAACTAAAGAGCAGACGACATATGTTTTAACAAAGAATCTTCATAAACCAAGTTTAGATAATATGTTAAACAAGATAGTGTGATGGTAAAAAGGGGAAATAATCACTAATTATTAGTGATTATGATTTATTTCTGGTTTGTTTCTTTTTTTTTTTAAACTGTTTCCTTCCTTGCATTATTTTTGTTTTCCTCATTAGGCTATCCTTAACTGCAAATGAAGTAGTAAATATAAAGGATATTTCAACTCTATTATTCTAACTCTGATAAGATTAAAACACTTGATTAAATGAAAAGAAGTGATGTGCACTTGTAAATTTAATAAATAAATTGATGACAAAGTCCAAATTGTTGACAAGTAGAAGGTAAAGATTTTATTTTTATCAAAAAACCAGTGCGTTAAAGACCTCAAAAAGTTATATATCTTAATTTCGCTTACCTAGATAATTTTTTTACCCTAGATAAAAAATTAACGAACTAAGACCTTTCATAAAATTTTCATAGATTAATATTGGTGCATGACACATTAGATATCAATAACTCCATAAACATTTAAGGGTTCTTTTATTAACTTGATATACTTTCTAAACCTCATTCGTTATTGTTCAAATTATTTACCTCTAAGGATGTGAAGAACACGATGGAGCAAAGTAGTCGATTCCGTGTGTTCAAAAGTCTGTGCAGCTTCTCCAGCCACGAGTGCTATAAGAACAGCCGAGCCTGAAACAGCATGGTAACTATAGAACAAAAAGAACTCCCCCCTTTCATAGAAACGTTCTCTAAGACATCCAAATGTATCCAAATCTTCTCCCCAGAAGACATGAGGAAAAACCATGGCAACTTTATTGAGCAGCCCGAATCCTAATCTCTCAATGGCTGCAATCTTCTTCTTTGGTAGTTCCGGCTCGAATTTAATCACTTTTCGCTTCAAAACACCAAGAGGTACAGTGCATAAAACAATATCTGCACGAAAAACTTGACTTCCGGCGATTACTTCCACTCCCTGAATTCCGTATCGAATAGTGTTCACAATCTTTCCGTAGAAAATTGGAACTTTCTCGGACATTGCTTTTATCAAACGCCAGTTCCCACCTGAGAGGAAGCAATGATCTCCCCCCATTTCGTAGGGATCATCTTGGTCCCAATATGCAGCCGATAAGTCAGAAAGACACCCAGCATTTGCATATTCAAGATTTGCCAAATGCCAATCGAGGAGTTGTCTATCGTCATTCGTTCTTGCCACAGCATACAACTGTCGAAGAGTTTCCAAAACAGTTCCTAGAGAGATATTATTTGCAAATCCGCCCATTATCTGTCTCAGCTCGGTAACTTTGTCTAGCATCTTATTGAAGATGAACTCAATCTTTGAATCAATTTCCTTCTTGACAGGCACCCCATCTGGATGATATAGAGGACAATTATCTCTGACCTTATGAAGCGGAATCGAAAGTTGTCTAGCAAGAACTCCTAAAGGATTTGCATGAATTCCAGTAATTACACTACCACCAAGATCTACTGCTGCAAATCTACCAAAATCTCCCATTTTCTGAGAGTAAACTCTTCCACCAGGTCGATTTCTAGCTTCTAAAACAATAACTTTGAAGCCAAACGATAGAAGTTGCCTTGCAGCTGCTAATCCAGCTAATCCAGCTCCAACAATAATGACAGAACCCTCAGATGAATCCTCTGGAATTTGAGATATAAAAGATGGAGCTACCCCAAAATTAATATATCCATTATAATAAAGAAAATCATAAGCTGCACTTATCAAATTTCCGTACTCGATGCTAACAGTTTCTTTAATCTGCCCTTTCGAGAGCCAAATTCGGACGTTATCTCTCCACCTTGCTAGAATATGATTTCTGACCACTATATAATCGTTCTGTTCTTTTCCACCCAATTCTCTCACAACCCCTGCTTGGATTTCCTCCTCGAGAAGTGCATCGATTGGGAATCCGAGAGATAATGCTATCATTGCTTCGGTTTCAGTTTCTTTCTCTAAATCCTCCTTTGTTCGATTCCTCTTCCTCAAATCGCTTCCTAAATGTTCATCTATGAACTCATCAAACAAATTTTCATCGTAATTTCGTGTTCCTGATTTCTTTCTTGTAGACCTTTTTGAAACTGAAGTATTTGGAGCTGAAGTGGCCATCATATCAAGATAAGGTTTTAAAGATTTCTACCACAAATAAACTCCAAATTGGGAAGCCATTAACGATTTAATTCCCTTCAGGAACGTAGAACCATTTTTAACACAATTAGTACCAAATGGGCACTCTACTTCTGGGAATCGCATAAGAACTCATCGAAGATTCAGAGTCTGTTTACCCATTCTTGAACAAACTCGCATTCAAAGATAGAAAAGCAAGATAAATTCATATGGATTATACATTGATCCTAATATCCTTCATAACTTTCAAACTAAACTGCAATTCAGTAACCAGAAAATCACCCAGTCAATCTTAATGTACAGTCAAATTCCAGTTAAAAACAAAAGGACAACATTAAAAGAAAATGCTAATATTCGCTCGAAACTGTCAAAGAACGCCACAAAATCATCATGACTGACCTCCCCAAATTACAAACCAGGGATCCCCTCGATTCCCTAGAAACAATTGCATCGACTTCCTAAATCCAAAGATGAACGGAGAGGGAAAAAACCCGTCACAATCGGAAAAGCGGAAATGGGAAGAAAAGACCGCAGATTTGTAATTCAGTTGCAGTGCTTCGATTGAGGAACCCAAACAAACGAGAGTTGCCCATTCTCATCATGGGTTTCGAGTCATTGGATGACTCATGTTCATCGCTGTCAAAAGTTCGCCACTTTACGAACAAACCCAATCAACCTATACGGGCTTCATTGTTCAGACACGACATGATCCTGGGCTCAGTCTGCTTCATTTTTTTTCTAATAATATGATTAATTCATTAATTGTGCTTTTAAAATAATCAATTTCGTCTAAATGTGTTTTTTATGCTTCTTATATTCTTAAAATGTCAAATTATGTAAAAACATGATCATGTCACTATAAAAAATTATGTAAAAATTAAAATCCCATAAATAAAATAAATAAAAAATCATTAAATAAAATAAAAGAAAATATTGACTGGAATAAATTTGAGAAATTACATTTCTATCATGTTAAAAGACGTAACTTTAAAAAAAAATAAAGTTATTTAATTACAAAATATTACTTTATGCTATTTTAAAATCAATTCAAAACTTTTCTTAACCATTTTCAATAAATAAAGTTGGATTTATCTTCAAGTTTACACTTCGTATAAACATTTTGATGCAGTTCGATTTGCTCTGCGAGTGTAATTAATCATATTCATAATTTGTTGTAACTTTCGATATCAAAATGAACAAGAGTTTAAGCTTTACTAAATTTATATTAATTTTCTCGGAACCTATTTTTCTCTCTACCCAAAATTATTTTATTAATAATAATCCATTATTAGTGTAAGTTTTAAATTAACTTTTTTTCCTGGTCTAGTTGACGACCGCACGGTATGGATCTTGTACCCAAAAGACAAAATTCTTCGCCCCCCAGGGCCCCCACACCCCAGCCCGATAGTTTGTGAGGAGGTTAAATCACGGTGACTCAGCGGCCCAGAGATAGAAGACTTTTACCTGATATCCCAAGGAGCTACCCCAACATTTGGGGTAACAACTCCCACACTAGGACAGCGCAGACGTCGAACTTAGGCTCTTGTACCAAATTTACCATCTCTGAGTCAACTAAACTATGTCTGTGCAGGCGCACGGTATGGATCTCATTCGTAGATGTAACGTTCACAGTGAAAATTATTATATTTGAAAGTGAGCAAGGACGTTAATTTCACATTAAAAATTTAACTCTAGTTTTGTTTTCTTTACAAATTTACAAAAATTGAAATCATAATAACTTGTAACTATAGTTTTATTTTTTCTACAAATTCATGAATCTTCGAATCATAAAATTTATAGTTGTAATTAGATCTTTACGCAGACGTTTCATTCAAACGCCAATGATTTTTTTACGTAAATTCAATATCCTACTTAGTATTTTCCTTTTTGGTTATCATTTTGTTTTATCTTTTTGCCTCTTTTACTTGTAACTTATCTCAATTCATCGCTTATAACTTTCTCAAAATCAATTTCGATTATATAAAATATATAGGTATGAAATATCGCTAGGATAATAGCTTCAACCCTAATATATCGTTAAATTTTTTTGCTTCTTTAGACATGATATATAGGATTGAAATTATATCCCCTCTAATTTCGTAAAATATTTATAGTATATAGTCCATCTCACACGTGAATGTTCCGTTTTGTGACCTAGATTTTCGGCCCTCCTCAACATGCACTTGATGCTTCGAAATTTCAATCAAAAATAAAAATTTATCATTTCTTTTTGTACTATTAATTTAAATTCAAGATAACAAATAAATTAGGCTTATCTGGACAAAAAGTAAATAAATAAATACATTAAAACAACCTCGACGTTATTGTTCCAAAATTAGGTATATTGGTAACTTACAACGTAAAATTTATGGAGAGTTTTAAATAATCAAGGAGCATGTGACATGAAAGATGGTATTACTATTATTAGTAATATATCCTATTTTATAAATAAAATTCACTTTATACGATAACTATGGATTCAATGTTTTTTATTTTGTTTTCATTTTTTTCTCGTTACGTTCAAATTTGTTAATTTTCTTGTAACTTGTCAGTAATCATCTATGAATTTTAAGACAAAAATTCAACAACATGGGGAGTTTGCTAAATGAACTAATTTTAGAATATTAAATTTTGAAAGTTCAGTTTAGATTCTACTATATTTCTTTAAAGGTTGAGGGAGTCCTGGGAAGAACATACAGGCCGGATTTCGAAACCCCGGCGAAGCTAGGGGTGGCGATGCCGGTGGTCGGAGGTGAAAACGAGTACAGAACGACGACGCTTTTGTCTGCCGATTGTATAGCTTGTGTTTTCTCGCCGGAAGCCGTTGACGGAAAGGATTCGTTGGAGATTACTACAGGCTTCATGGATTGCAGCGAAGGAGCTTCCAGTGAAAATGGAATTATTTGCAGAAAATGGAATTAAAAAGTTTGTTCATTTAGTTGATATATTTAATTATTTAGTGTTTTTTTTTTTAATTTCTCAAGAAGTCATAAAAATTTATTAAATTATAAAAATTACCAATGAAATTAACGAATATATTAAAATAAAAGAAAAACATAATCAAATGATATCTGTTAAAATAATTATAAAGTTTAATATTTCAATCGATGACTTTTAAAGTTTAAAATATTGATAGTAACAATATACATAGTTCAAATAACAAATTAATATTTATCTTATAATTTGTGAAGGCGAGTTAAGCATTTATTATCTTAAATTAAACCACACTTCATTATTTAAGGTGACTTAAGTATGTGTGATAACAAACTTAGACGTGCACATTTGTTTGTTGCAATTAAATTATTTAAAATAAGTTTTAGGCAATCTAGGAAAACAAAAACAAATAAACGATGGAATATGATTTTCAATTTACTATTTATACAACAAGGTCAAATTGAAATACTCGATCGTGTTATCATTCCCGTTTCCGAGATTTTTATGGTTTTCAACTAGTGTAGATAAATCCAAATACAAAACATAGCCTTCGTGCTCTCGATAATTGCACGTTTTTTTTTTGTTTTCATCCATTTTTGTTAAAAAAAGCAAACGCGTCCGTTTGATTCGGTTTACATGATTTTAACCTTCAAAACTTACGATATTCGAAGGCTTAAAATGAAACCGATATCTATTTGTTTCTTTACATTTAATTTTTTATTTTTTGTCACGATTTAAAAAAAGGAGCAATAAATACTGCTCAAATGACATTATATACACGTCAAATGGAAGGCAGAATGAGTTTTATTCTCCCCATTTGTGTCCTAGAGTGATCGAATAGATGCCACTGAATGAAGTATCAATCAAATGGGAGTTAAGAAGGGGTATTGTTCAATCCATTTCGGAGTGTCAAATAGATCTAAGAATTGAGTAAAAACAGAAAAACCAAGGCATATCATCCTCGAGAGACGAAGATATAGGGGATTTAGTTCGTGTGAACTGCAAATAAATAACTCGATAAAATATTTGTTTTACCCGAAATCAAGTGTTCGACGAAGGAAAAACAGCACAAATCTATGCCTGTATACACACATTGGCTAACCGACGAACTTCCTAGGACGAATCCGACTCAATTTAGTTCATCAAAACTCAGTCGGGAAAAAAGTAAAAAAAGCATACAATTCTACACAGATCAAAAAGATTTACCTGAATTGAGTCAATTTTGATCTTGTGGGTGAGGGAAAGAAATTCAAGCTGGAATGCAGAATGAGGAGCTTAGTGGCGGAGGCAAGACGCAAACCAGGTGGGGACCAGCCGGATTGCAGCTTATATTCATCTCCTCAATTTCTGGCAAGCCAAGTTGCGGAGGCCGAACATAACCAGCCACCAGTGGCATGCATAATATAGAGATGACCATTCTTGAACCTGCAATGATGATTAGTTTATCAAAAATCTGGAAGCATGTCCGAATGAAAACATAATTTGATTGGTCTCATTTTTCCAAGGATTTAAGATTATAGGGAATAAATGTCCTCAATTGAAAGAAAATTGAAATAAGTAGTTAAAACACAGCAGGGGCGAAGAGAGCAAGCAAAATCGACGTTATTATCTGGTTACGTAATTAAGTAGAATTTAGAACAAAATTGCAAACCTTGTTTCCCAGAAATAGAAACATGCCCCATTTTTCTCCCAGCAATCATCCAATTCTCGGAGTTCACATTAACTTCGTACAGCACCTCATCTGGCTGAAGAAGCAATAATATCTACAATCAGACATGAAGGCGAAAGACAAAGCAAGAACTGAAAAGATTGTTTTACGATGGACTATTAATTAATTTCATTAGTAATATTAGATTTATCTTTTTAACATACTCACTTAACATATCTTCTGATGTACGAGTTATACTTGATCTAGTTAAAAAACAGTTAATGTATCATAATTAAAATAATTATTTATAATTTTTATTTTACTAATCACAACTTGATACGTTAAAAAATATGTTAGGAGTGTATGCTAATAAGAAAAAAATAACTTTAATATCCCCTTGCCACTACTTAAGAACCATGTTTGGAGTTAAGAAAATAAACCGAACCCCTTTTATGAGACGTTAAAACTAGCTTAGAACGAGATCTACACAGCAATCATGAAAATCCAAGCTCAAATTTTTGCACAGTTTATCAGTTCTTGTAGTGAATGATTGATCGACTTACATTATTTTCACAGGGTTTAATTTGATCCAAATCCTTCAACCTTTCAATCCTCCACTTCATGGTCACAAGCTGTCCAACTCTGAGGCCAGAAGAAGGGAGAGGAAGAAATCCTACAGCAAGGCATGGGTCGAGCACGGGCCTCTGCAGTATAATAGAACTCCTGAAGCTCAAATTCTTTTCAAGGTCTCCTGGTCCACGTATTGGTGGGTGTGCCCCTATTGACCTTTCTCCAGAGATTTGATATTTAATGTTAATTATGCTCTCATTTACAGGCACCTTTTGTTCGTCTGCAAGAGGAAAAATGGTCACTAATCCAGAAAATAACATACAATTTAAATCTGATCAATTTAGTTGCATACAGTATACATATGGTGATTTTTTTATGAACAATCGTTCATTTCCACCGCCAGAAAGTTGCATACTTTCATAAAACAAAATATTTTCTAGAACAGTGGCTAAAGCATTAAGATCAGAAAACATAAATACCCCTCTATCCCATTTGTAAGGATTCTCAGCCTTCAAATAAACTCAATAAAAGGTAAAAAGAAAAAGATTGGGCTCTGAGTTGTGAACTGTCCAATGGACATTTTGAAGCCATCAATTAAGCATTAACATACCTTTGATGTCAAAAAAATGCTCTATACGTGCAAAGATAAGCACCTCAAATGAATGAATAACAATTTGAAAGAGAACATTTTTTATATTTTGAGGAATCAGTTGATACTAGATTTTATGGGCTAATCATAGAAAAAAAAAAGTTGAAAAAGGAGAAAAGTTTCCCATATGTATTGAAGTTTTAAACCTGATATGTACATGATATCGTGCTTCTTACTTTTCAAAGTTTTATTTGTTCACAAACTATCAAATGAACCAATAAAATTGGATTATAAATAGTCAATACCTTCAGAACTCGCTTTTGCCAAGCGTATGCTGAACAATATGCCTGCCCTAGAAGAGGGAGAAATAGCTAATGGAAAAGACCCAGAAGTTGGTCTTCCGTCACCTTGTCCACCATGAACAAATCCCGCTTGAAGATCAAGCCAAGCATCATACACAGTTAATATGGCCTTAACTTCTGAGTGCAGTATCACCTGGAAGTAAAAACAATAACACAAAATTCAACTTCTTTTAGATTATCCTAATAATTGCAAAGAACTACTTGCCAAGGGCAATCAAAATAGAATAAGATACAACCACATTTAACAGATAGATATCTAACAAGAAAAGGATTCTAAAAATGGGAATGCTTACCCAAATGAAATATTCTTACTCATCATTAGTTTATTCACAGTGAATAATCTGAACTATAAACAATGAAGTTTCGTGTTTTGTTTAAGGCATTGAAACATAACACAAATTGCATTCATTTGAAAGGTCTATAATTTCATCTAGAACTGCCTAAACTTCTCCACCTGATCCTAAAATGGGAAAGATAGTATTGATTGAAATGTTAGACAGAGTTGGCTACCAATTTTTCCTTTTTAATTCACTGGTGTATTGTCAATTGCTGGTTCAAAAAAAATTCACTGGTGTATTCTCAATTGCTGGTTCAAACCCAGATAATCCATATGATTTTTTTCTGAACAAAAGTATGGCAAAAAAGGTACACTCTTCGGAAAAAAAGAGCAATATACCTGCAACAGTAATGTGCCATCATTACATTTATCAGCAACCCGTGTGCTCACATGAAAAGGATCAGTAAAATGCAATGCCAAAGTCCTGAACGTCCATCGAGGTAAAAAATTCATGTCAACAAGAACATAGTAAAACAGATAAGCTGATGACTTAGAACAAATATATAAACTAAATTTGCAGCAAGTAGGAGAATGGAGAATAAATATGCCTCTCAAATATCTGATTTTGAAATGCCCCAAATTCAAGTTTGAGCGCTATTGTTCTCATCCCATCCACAATACTCTGTCTCTGGAGAGTGACTGTTCAAAAAAGAACAAGTTAAATCTAGAAGTAGCACATACGCAATAGTGATAAATTCATTAAAACAATTTGTGAACTAAAATAGTTAGCATAGCATATTCTGTCCACTTTTTTTTTACTATTGCCTGCACCTGAAGTTGATCCTTTAGGCAGCCCCTCGCTTATAGCCTGAATTGGGATCCACAAAATAGAGGTTGTACTGCTGGCCCAATCTGGAAATTCTATCCCTTTATCACTGACATGCAATTGCTCAAAATTTTCATCTGAAGCTGAACCAGCATGACGAACGCCATTAGAATCTGACAGAACAGAGGCAATCTTTGCTTCATTTGAAAAACTCTCCATCTCAACAACATGAGATTTATCCATTCTTAGGCCAGGACCAGTATCAATATGCAAAAAAGCTCCTTTTAAAGAATAGTTAATTGGTCGAACAATGATCCCAATCCACTGGAGTTCATTTATTAACAAAGCTGAGGGAACAGCGGCAGTAAGATCAACCAGAGGCCTTGGATTGAAAACCTGCACTAATGTGTCAATATGCTGAACCCAGAACTGAGATAGTACACCAAGAAAGAATAATAGAAATCGATTGGAGAAATGTAAATAATTCTTTAAAAGAATATACTTTCAGGAGAAAAATGGATTCATACTTCGTAAAAGTGCTGTTCTAAATGAGGATGTCATATAACCTAGCATATCCTTTCTGTAAGCAAAATATCAGACTTTTATCCCTTGTATTAGTAGTTACAACAAGCTTCTATGAGTTACCAGAAATTGTTGTGCAACAAGTTTAAGTAGATGAACATCCTATGCAACTAACTAAAAGATAAACCTTCTACTATAAATAAATAAGTTAATGTTATATAACCTAGCATTTCCTTTTTGTAAGCAAAATATACCCTTGGAATAGTAGTTAAAAAAATGTTAATTTAGCATTAGGAGCTTCTATGAGTTACCAGAAATTGTTGTGCAACTTGTTTCAGCGGATGAACATCCTATGCCACTCACTAAAATATAAACCTTCTATTATATAACTAACAAGTTAAGGTCCCAAGCTTCAGCTACAATCCTAGTCGCATTTTTAAACTCTTGAAAAAAGAAACTTCACCTTCAGAATAGGCCGAGTGGGTTTCTCATAACTCATAAAATCATCAGTGTCTGCAGGTCCACCCTTGGAAAAGCTATGAGACCTAAATCTTAGCTGTCCAATCTGCCCAGTAATAACTCCTAGGACATAAGAACCTGGTTTCTGTGGAGGTAAAGTAAGAACAATGGCATTTCGACCTGGCTTCAGAACAGTAGGTGTGGAGCACTTGAATGGCTGAAATATAAACAGAGAGAGAAGTCAATAAAGAAACTATGCTTATAATATTGATTCAAAAATTTCCAGCCCAGCGAACCTTGACAGCTTCATCCGCATTATACGTAGCCATCAACGTGACACTCAATGAATCAAGAACAATGTCATCAGGAAAGCCACTCCAAACAGTAATAGAAAGCGTACCAGGATCCCCATCACATAACTCCAAGGGAGGCCCAGGATTGCTAGAAAATGTAATTAATGAAGAGACATCTAACGGGACCGGGTTTTTCATTTCACTGTGTGCAAGACGAACTACCTCTGACTGAAAAGCTTGGCGCTCCTTCACTGTGAATAGGCCCTTGTCTAATGAAAGCAATCTCACACAAGACGATAGATACCCAGCTTCATCATTTAGTGTCTTCTGACACAATGCCAGATTTGGCAGAACTTCAGCCAATAGCTCTTGCCATCCTTCACCAGCATAAAGGGCACAGACCTTCTCATAAGACTTTGCTGCTACATCAAAGTTTCCATGCCTAAAGTTTACAGCTGCTATTTCACCATCAAGGACAACTCCATGTCTTTTCCACCAGGAACGATGATAATTATCAGCAGCACCTTTTGTTAGCTGCAAGTATCTTTTCTGCCAGCGACAAAAAAAATTAAGATTGAAATAAAAACTAGAAAGACTCTTGAGATTCTTGTTATTTTGTTGATAGAAACTGAAAGCTAGTTCGCTTGATTAGTTTGAAAACTGCTAGTGTATGTAGTATATTCATTGTTAAAAACTCTTCTTTCTCCATTTCTATATGGATATGCATACGTAAGATAGGTTTGCATGGATACCTCAAAAGCTTCTGTTGATGACAGTGATTTCCATAATTCGGGGTCAGATGTTGTGTTTTTCAGAGCGTGTTCAGCAGCAACATGAATCTCAGCAAGTCTCATAGGTCTATCGATTAAGCTTTCAAAGTTCCCCGGTGTAGAATAAGTCCGGGTCATCGAACTTGTTTTGTGAGGGGATGTCTTTACTGGATATTCTAAACCTGATCTGTTGATATGTTTAAAAAAGAAACCAAAAACCTCTATAAATACTTATCAAAGAAAAACATAAGTCTCTGCATCTCCAAACATTAAACAGATCAAAACAAGCATCTCATTTTGAAGTCATTTACCCATCAATAAAATTTGGCCGGCCATCAAGTATTTCAAACATATTTCCCGCAGAAAGAGAAGCCCTTCGTCGATTAGCTTCACGCAAAAGCATGGAAGGTTCAAGAGGCAAAGGTTTCCTTTGAATACCAAAATGCTTTGTCCGAGGAGATTCTTGAAGAATCAACTATAAAATTAGAAATAAAAATAAGTACATTTATAAACTTACACATAATACTTTGCAAAAGCTTTGCTAAAATGTATACAGCAACGAAGAATACTATGTGGCAAAGAACCTGAAAAAACTTAGCAGTTGTAACGTTCAAACCACATAGCAAAAATAGAGATGAAACATTGTGTTAGGTTATTCATGGTTGATAATATAGCTACAGCTCACTGCATGTTGCATGAGGGGAAAAATGAAGAAGACGTGTTTTATTCAGCCACAACCATATTTACCATGAATTTCATAAATAATACAACTCTATCAATTATTTACTTTTCATGTCATGCTGATCATAAAATAATTGATACATCTTTCTCTAAAAATTTATCTACATCTATCAAACTGGCATATAGTTGGAAAATTACGAAGTACATCTATAGCGTCATATGAAGATAAGTAAGAAACTATTCACCAACAGATCTGATAACTTACTTTTTCTTTGGCAAAGACTTCTGATGATACATCTGGTGGAAGTAATGGCCAGACTGCGGGCTTGGGCCAAGGTAGCATGCTTTGTGAAGCACTATCAAGGAAAACGAAGGGAAGTTTCCGTAAGAACAAGTTTTCTTTACCAACTATTCTAAAAATGTACTAATAAGTTGATTTTCGACCATTGGAAGAGAAGATTTATTTAGTTGAAGTTTATATGTAACGACAATGGTGGCCTGATAAAACATTATCATCAAATGGACCAATTTAACATCTATAATATTATCCGAAAATTGGTAAAACTTACGGTTACCTGGATCTAAAGGTAAGTAAAGTTTCACTTTCTCAAAACCGACTTACATCTCCAATTATATGATCATACATTTAGAAAATTAGACAACCACAAATCTGAAGATTAGTTGTTGTTCATATAAATTTACCTGTTACCTGGACTTCTTTCAATATCTGATCCACCACCAATCAAGTAGGCAAGTCTCATGAACTGCAGAAATCATTATTTGCTTAGGCAACCTAACTCAGCAAGTCCAAATATATTAATGCACCAGCAATTATCACATGGAGGATATATTGATGCAGTTGGAACCTTAAAGATATAAAGTATTACCTTGATCCTGCAAAGTGAATACAAATCACCCTGAAGGCGATAAAACTCTTTTTCTATGTCAGGAGCCACAAGGCCATCACGATAACGTGAAGAACTGGCCTCAATTAAAGTTGAGCAAGCGGTTATTACCCAAACTTCTCGCATGCAAAAAGGTAAGATGCTCTGATAAGAAACCCATGACAAAAAAAATAAAAAATAATAATGAGCATTCTTGTAATAAGCCAAAAAAGGTAATTGTGTGCTCACTAAACATCCAAAACAGAAACAATATTAAGCACCTCATGCACTGCCAGAGCCTTAGAAAATGCTATTATGAACGAATATCCCCTAGAAGAAACTTCAAAGGGACGTTCTAGCTTGAATAGTAGCTGCAATGCAACAGTTTCAAATGAGATACTTCCATCAGACCACTTCAAAGGAGAAAAACCACCAAAGCGCGAGTAAACAGAACTCCGTTACAAAATTAGAATGTTAAACATTAATAAACAGAAAACTTGTCACAACTTCACGAACAAAAAAAAAATTGAAAATGACTATTTCACATCTCCTAATTCCTTAATTGAACAATATAAAATAAGTTTTGTTTGTGTGATGTTTTCTATCGAAGAGAACAAGTATGTTCATCCTTCTAATAAAGTATCTCTAAGATCTAGATTCAAAGAAAATATGTAAGAGTAGTATTAAATATTAACTCGCTTTTTAGGCATGCACTCCTACACCAATGTCTTTTGTGATAGATACCAAATACTTTTTTTGAGTCAATTTTAAAGTTGAGGTCGCTTCATGAATGTCTAGCTTTTTTTGTTGCTATTATCTGCTCTCATTTGACGCACAAACAAATGTTCGAAGCCTCTTCTCTCATACAATGTATTGTCACACCTTTGATTGACAGGCAAATAGATACTGTCTAAATTCAAATTCCCGAAAAGAATCGTCTTGGACAATCTGGGTCAAAGGCTTGCTCCCAGGATTAAGCAATGCTGCTTGATCATCCCCCCTATCTACTCCTCCAAAGTCCTTTTGCTTACCAGACACGCTGACTGCAGAGCAAGATACTGTTAATAAACAAATTTTAAAAACTGGTCTTTCCAACTGATAAATCATTCTAGGCTGAGTTGGAGATACACAAATCTTCATATGGAAATTTAAGAACCACATAATAAGAATAAACGGAAGAATGAACTGGAGGGCAAGAAGCATAAATAAATTAAAGGCTTCATGCCTTACAGATTGTCTCCCTGAGAATTATGAGTCACTAAATGCTTAAACCACTTCCCTATCCCAATGAGAGTGGAACTTCGTCCCAATATGCCTCTTGACAAATAACTACTAATAAACACATCATCAGTTGATAGTCCATGGTCTAAAACTCCTAAAACTACCTATTACAGAATCTTAACAGAGAGATAAACAATCAGCCTTGGGAAGCTTTTTAAGAGTGTAAATAATAAGAGGGTAAATAACAGGACAGGACAAGGTTAAAGCTTGCTGTAGATTTTACATGCAAGCCAATAGATTACCAATTGGAAAGTGGATACCCTCACAAAAGAACAATTTCAAAAGCATGGAAAGCTGTTGGCGATAAATCATAATATATCAGAGACAAGATAGGAGGAGGCACCCGTTTCGAGATAGCAAAGCTCGAGTTCATCATACTCGCGTAAAGCATCTTCATAAAGATGAGCCATCTCAAACATAAATGCCAGGCTTTCCTGATAGTATAATTCTGTGTCAATAGCACTTCAAAAATCTCAACTAAGCAGAAGAAGAATGAGATCAAAAAAGTAAATTGAGAACATATGTTAAATTGGAAATTTGTAAGGCACTTTAATTCAATAAAGAACCCAAGGTATCTACATGAGATTATTTCATTGCTTTAAAGCTCAAATTTATTTTCTGATGTATCAATTTAACACATTTTCAACTGTAACTGGAATGTAATTAAAAAAGCCAAAAGGGGCAACCTTTAAAATGAAGAAATTACAAAAGTTCCAGACTGGTGTCAAACGTTGTTCACTGAGCTTGCGAATCTCATCTTCATAAAAATGCACACGTCTGTCCAATGTATTCCTTATAGACTCCATTATCTTAGATTCCAAGTCCTCCCAAAAATTTGCTTCAGGACTGTGTAAATCCAATTTGCAGCATCTAACATAGGCACATTCAAGGAGTAAGGGATGGATTGCTTACAACATAATAAGAACAAACATCACATCAATAACTGTTTGATTGAGAAGAATCCTTAGTGTTTTATAATCCACCAACATCAACATGCAAGATAACTAATAGCATGAATTTCTTATTTTTAGGATGCTTTTGTGTTTTTAAATATTTAGCATATGAATAACTTAAAGAAGAAGAAAATTAAAGGATGCAACGATCTGACAAGAGTTAACAATACAATTGATATCCAACATCATTAAATAGGTATAAACTGAAAATTAGAAGCACCACCTGTCTCTCTTTTTGGAGTTAAAATCAAGTTCAAGTTTGGCATAGACTCTTTTTGCCATTTTGCTGGTTTGATCACTATTTGGATGAGCTTTAGAAACAAACACGATAAACCATTCCCGTTCGTCATTTTGGGTGATTAGTTTCAAACGTGGCTTAAGAATAGTCTTAAACTCGTCAAGATCCTGAGAAAGTGCATATGAATCAATATTTAGATCAAGTACACCATTATTAAAAGAAAAAAAAATCAGATCAAATATTATGTTCAAAGATCAGTTTCTGTTCATTAATGAGGAAAAAACCCAATATTTAGCAAAAAATCATTTCAACTATTCAAAGCGTTTGTGCACTACACTTGCAGAGTATAACAGGTGCACAATGAGGAAAAGGGAGATCCACTGAAAAAGACATAAGAAGTCTCACATCTGTAGTTAATATAAACTGTATATCTATTGTGAAATGAGAATGCATATACCTCACAAGTTACGAGGACCACAGTTGCATAAGGTTCCCGAAACCAAAATAAATACTGTTCTGCAGGGAATCTACTACGAAGTCTTGCATCAGTAGTTAATATAAAGTCAGCTGTCAATTTCTCAACAAATACAGGATTTCGCGTCTTGTTATTCAAGCACACCCTTTTGAATGGCAGCCGCTCCTCAAAGCCACTTTTAACAATTGGCCACAAATCACACACATCTTCAACTGAACAGTGACGCAGGGACTTAAAATTAGAATTAGATGAAACAAGTAAGGGAATGAAATATAACCCCAACCATATAATATGAAACTCGAAGTCTCTTTGATTGTTCATAATGAAGGTAGATGATTCTTAATGCAAAAAAAATTATTTCCATCATTCGTGCAAAAAAAAAATTAATTTAACAAATGTTATGCGGTAAAGGCTGCCTTTTATGGTTTAAACTCTGATAAAACTGCATTTCCTGGATTCTCTTCACTTACTTTCAAGCACAGCTTAAACATTCTGAATTCAATTCCTCAAAAAGCCGTTCAAAATAGAAGACAATTATGAAGAATATATTAGCAGCACAGACCAGCAAACCTTCAGATGCACATGTTAACCTACTCTTACAAGAACCAATCTAGCTTCATTAGTTACCAACTTCTTAATTATTTGAACAAAAAATTAAACAAACAACAACAAATCTCAACTAGAGGCATGAGAAATTAGCAGATTCAAATGCATCACAAAATATAGAGCACGAGAATAGCCTCCTAGTTAGCTTACAAAGGAAAATAACGAGAACTTAGGATCAAGAGTTACCAGCAATAACAAGACGGTCACAATAACTCTTGATTGTTTGGAACTGAGCTAGAAAGTTGGCCATTATACCTCCCTGCCAGAAGTTTTCGTAATCACGGATCCATAGAGATTGAGAGGGAAATGGATTTGTCTCCTTCAGTGACCGATCTTGGTCCTATTCCTCCTCTTGGAGCTCCATCAACGCTTTGAAAATTCTTATACTAGTACATTTTGATGAAATCTAGCCAGATTCCAATATCTAGAGAGAGAGAGAGAGAGAGCTAGACGGAGTTGCACTGGAATCAAACTGATCTTCTTTCGCACTACGCACCTCCAACGGAAGTCGGGCGACTGGAGAGATTCAATGCCTCACACCGACGTCGTTTTATTGTAATTCAATTGGCTAAGTTTAATTTATTTTGTATCATAATAAAGCTAATTTAATCAATAGTAAATTATTACTTTATAATAACTAGTAAAATAGGAAAAAAAACTAAAAATGTTTGTCAATATCTCAATAAATAATTTTCATTTTGAGAAAAATAAATAATTTCAGCAACTTTGCACTAATCTTCTATTTTTATATTTTATATTTTATATTTAATGTATCAACTATTAATATAAAACACTTATTATGGCCGAAAATTATATTTTGAGAAATAAAAAATTTAATTTTATATTTTCTCTCTAATCGAATTCATAGTTAAGGATTTGATTATAATTTTATATTTTATATTTTCATTTAAATAAACAACTTAAATTTTATATTTAAATTTATATTTCGATTACAACTTTGCATCGTAAGAAAAAAAAAATTATTCTATAATTCTCCTTTAATTTATTTTGACAAGATTTTTTTTAAATACTATGAAATTTAAAAAAACAAAAAATATTTATAGAAAAAAATAAAGAGAAATTGTCAATGGCAATACGACGCCGTTTGTTCTCCTAAAATTTAAGCCATCGACATGTTAGAAAGCCTGCTTGGAGTCGGCGGGAAATGAAACCACCGGGAGACTCACTCTCCGATTGGGCGGAGTCAACGCTCTCCTCAAAACCTCTTTGCTTCCTTGATTCTTTCTCCACCTCTCTCCGGCCACCGCGCTCCGGATCCGACTGTATCGGTTGTTCAAGCTCTTCGCCTGCGACTGCCGCCTGGGAGGCATCACTACGCAGCTACTCCTCCGCCCCTTGCTCGTCGCCTCTCCAGAGACCGGCTAATTCAGCTCTCCTACGCGAAACTGCGAATTCCTTTGCATTTTCCGGCGAAGAAATGGATGGTGAAGGCGGCTATGAAGGGTTAGCGCATTGCGGCAAGAGGACTGTTCAAAGTTCAAAAGAGTTGGCTTTCATGGTATTTGACTTTGACTCGTTACAAAGTGGCCACGCAAGACCTTGTTTTTTTCACTTTTCAATTTACGTATTTTAAAACATAATTATTTTAATAATAAAATAAAATTGCTAATCTCTATTATTATGAATTTAAATATTTTAATGTTAACTGTTTAATCCGTTTTTTATCATATAAATATTATCAAAATAAATTTTATCACAAATTCACAATAATATATAAAAATTTTAATTTTTTTTAATATTTATATAATTTATTATATTTTTATTATAAATAACAAAAAAAATTATTAAAAATAAGTAATTATCAAATAATTTTAAAATTTTAAGATGAGCTGGTATGTAATTGCACTTTAAAGTTGCA
The DNA here is from genome assembly GCA_003255005.1 of Begonia fuchsioides. Taxonomy (NCBI): domain Eukaryota; kingdom Viridiplantae; phylum Streptophyta; class Magnoliopsida; order Cucurbitales; family Begoniaceae; genus Begonia; species Begonia fuchsioides. The sequence continues at coordinate 239,043 of QAOC01029349.1, read as the reverse complement.
AAAAGATTTAGGAAAATGAATCGAAATCTGAAGTGATTACGATAATTATGCATTATGTACATTTTTTATTACTTTAACTAACAATTACCATATAATTAGTTTTGATTTGAATTTTTTTTTTAAAATCATTCCGAAACTTTAAAGACAATACTATATGAGTTTGTCTTGCAAGATTTAAAATTTTTAGATCAAACAGATATTTTTATTATTTGTAATAAAAAATTATAATAAATCGTAAAAATATAAAAAAAAATTAAAAAATTTCTGATTATTATTTTGTATTATTGTGAATGTGTAGTAAAAATTATTCTGATAATATTTTATTAGTAAAATATTTTTAACATTAAATTAAAAAAATATGCAAATAATCGATCATTTCTACCCGCGTCTGTAAAGTTTATCATGCATTTTTAAAACTCGAGTTTTTTCACCATTTTCAGTTAAATTTAAGGTTTTTATAACTTTACCCGAAAAAATCATAATCAAATTGAGTGAAATCAACGTCATCAGTTCGATCCAAGTTCTGTTGGGAAGGTTGAACAGTTCGGTTTCGGTCCAGTAGTTTTGCTTCCTAGGAAATTGCTTAATTTTCAGTAGTTTTGCATATATGCCCCCTCTTATTCTACTTATTTGGAAGCTATGCCCTTGATATTTCTCTCATTTCCAAAAGAATCCCAACTATCTACCCTCTTCTTGGTTCATGAACCCAAACTCCCCGTCATTGGTCGGGTACAGAAATCCATAGGCGTCCATGGAATTCAACGAACTGTTCGCTAACGAGTTAAGCTGAATACTCTCCGACTTAGCAACTCTCTGAGTTCTGAATCCACTCTGGACCTCATCGTCGACTAAGTCTCCGGCGAAATTCAACGGCGAATAGTCACTGCAACGAATGCCCGACGTTGAAGTCGGAATGCTCATTTCGCAGTAGAAATAATCCATCCCTCCTCGACACAGTGGCTGAGTTTTGTTATACGGCGGAACGAGTTCCGGTGGCGAGTCAATTCCTCCGAAACACGCCAAGTCAAATTTTCCGAAGGCGAGATTTTGGAAATTGAGCTTCTGATCTTGATGCGTAAGAACCCGATCGTCAGTTTCTGTAAATGATTCGAGGAAGTCATCGAATTCCGACGAAGACGGAGAAGACGAGCCGTTTCTCCGTTCTTCGTCAGAAATGCTCGTAGTTGTTGGCTTCGGAGCACTTGCGGTGGTTTTTTTATAAATCCGGCATAAAACCCAATCGTCCAACTGAAAGAAAAAAACAAAATCAAACCCAAATCAGGAACAGAGTTTAAATCAAACGGGTATGCTTCGAAGATCTAAAAATCCGGTATTTATATTCGTTCACCTTAGAGCTTCCGATCTTCCTAGAGGCATCAAATAAGCGATACTCATGCATAATCCAATTAGTTTTAGTTCTTCTCGGAGCTTTTCCGACGTAAAAAACCAGAGCTTTCTTGATACCAACTTTACGTCCTTGAGTAGAGATGATTTTATCGGTTCCAGTAGCCTTCCAATACCCGGTTCCGGCCACCCTATTCGGCCGCGACCCGTTCGGATATTTCCGATCTCTCGGACTGAAAAAGTACCATTCCTTCTCTCCGAATATCGCTTTGCCTGAAAATATTACGAACCCTTTTAATTCATGAATTCAGGGGAAAAAAAAGATAAATTTCAGCTCAGAAAAATATTTCTTGATTGTTATATAACTCGTACTGGGTAAAATCCACGGGTCGAATTTGTAAAGATCAACTTCGGCGATGATTTGCAAGCTGAAATGATGACCGGCGACTTTCGGGCACAAATACTGAACCAGAAGCTCCTCGTCGGTCGGGAAAAATCGGAAACCGGGAGGTAAATCCATCTGGGCAACTGGAACGACTTCCGAAACACCCATATCCAGCCTGAAGAACAATGAAAGGGAAGAACCGGAATGGTTTTCGGAGGTTTCTTTTCATTATTTCCTCCGAACTGCAGATTGATTATATAGGGAGATTAGAGAAGTCGATAAGTACGGTCGTCTCTTTCGACTGCAGTTGAAGTGGGACCAAGGCGAGTTCAAGAACACGCCACGTGTACCGATCTTTGGTCGAATAAGGTGGACTTCATCTGGCTCGAACTCCGGTTCAAAAGCTCTGGTTCATGGCAAAACGTCGGTGAAAACGAATGGCTGAGCCATTTACTCCCAAGCCATGCAAGGGTAGTAGCCGGAGTAGCCAAACCCTAATAGGATCAAATCGGAATCATGAATTCAGTCTAACTTTGGTTTGAATCACACTGTAAGTGTTATGTGAAGTTTTTAATTTTTTTTTGTACTTTTAGTACAATATTATTTGTAATAGACAAGAGCCCTCTCATGTTTGATATTGGATTTATAAAAAAAACATGTTATATCAAATAAAAATACAAATTTTAGTTATATGCAAAATAATTTTACTCTCTCGTCCTAGGTCGGTGCAAATTTATTGTTATGAACTAAGTTTCTGCTATCAATAATATATTATATCATCATTATTTTTATATGCAGGTCCCCACTGAAGTGGACACCTCTGTGGAGCAAGAAGACAAAAAACCGAAGCAAATAACGAAGCAACAAATATCAACAACAGTAAAGAATCTACATAATTATTTTACGTGATTCAGACGTTGAGGTGTCTTACATCTACGTCTGAAAGCAGATGGTAGATTAAACTTGTCGAAGACGATTACAAATTACAAGAGAAAAACCTAATTTCTCTCTTCCTCTCCTACGATTTCCAACAGCTGAAGGATCAGCTCGAGAAGCCAACTCTCCCCTTCCAGATAAGTTTTCTTCTCTGGTTTTTTTATCTTTACAACTCACCCACTACAAGAGTAACACACGCACCTTGTATTTTTTCTCAGATCGTTTTCATATGAAGCTTAAAACTCTATTTAAACGCAAATAAAGTCAGTTTCTTGATCTTTTCTGATTAACTGTAAATCGGTTGATTTGAACTGCTGAGCAGTTATTTAACTATTTCTAATTGTTTCTAACTGCTGATTTCTGTTTCAGGAATCTAGAAAAAATAGCTCGTCTGGACAATACCCACAATGTCTGTTGAAAATTATTGGTTTATCATTTAAACGAACAAGATTTATGTGTTTTTGTGCAGTCTTGACATAAATTTATGTGTTTTACCATGGAAGGCATGATTTTGGCGATTGTCATGCTTAATAGCTTTAGTGATGTCTTCGATGGGAAAAAAACACGTGTCAATAACAACTTTCATCTTCTATGTGGATTGTGGACCCATCTCCAGAAAAAAATCAAAGAAAGAGGAACAACGATCTAAGGAAGGAAGCGACATTTTCCACGAGTGCTAAAATGACCACGTCGTGGACACGTGGACACGTGGACAAGTGGAGTTGCTTATGAATTTAGTCAAACCAATGCATGCTAAAGCAAAAAAAAGGCATCGATCTATAAGCAGACCAATAGCGTAACGACACGTTTTTTTTACTTTTGGCATACTATTGCCGTTTCACGCTCTCTGATTGGCTCGGCCAAAAGTCACTCAGGTCAGCACTCGTGCATACAACAACAAAGGGTCACATCCATCATCCGAGGCTAATATTGTCTTTGCACATTTTCATTTTTTCCCCAAGAAATTCTGATTAATTTTAAATTCATTATTACTAAAATAAAAACAAGTCAGAAAAAAATGATCAAATAAATTTAAAATAATAATGATTAATGTTATAGAGTATGCTTGAGCAAAATATAAAGAAAGCAATTATTTTTTTCATTTTACAAACTATTTGATCGAAAATGTCGATAGAACATTGATAATTCTTGTATTTATAATTCGGACGCTCTCTTTAATTTAGTCGTTAATTCAATTTATAAGTATTTTTGCTCAACGACCTTCTTTGCTTTTGAAATACGATCGGGTGATTGATAGAGTTTTGGATAATTTAGTCTTAAATTCAAGACGAGCGCTCCAAACAACGATCTACCGCATGTCGAACGTGAAATGCGTAAACCAAATTAAATTTTTATTTGTCCCCGAGCCGTTACACACAATGACATATTGTTTTGTGGAATTTATAATTTTGAGAAGATTGACGAGCCAAAATAGAACGAGCATATAACGGCCTAGCATTCTCACTCGTCATAGCATTTCAGTGAAAATTTTTGCATTGGATGATCGAACGTACACGACATAGAGATTAAAAATATGACGACAACTAGTGGTGACCACGGGTTAGTCCGACCCGATTTTATCCCAAAATAGAATTGGAATTGAAACTCATAGTTCTAGATTTTTGAAACCGGCACCGGAATTACCGGTTCTGATTCTGTTCTATTTTTAACCTAGTTTTATTTATATTTAAAAAAATTAAAATATAACAATATAATATTTTTTCATTATATTTGGGTCAAGTTTTAAGTAATTAGATAAGTTTATAACTAATTTTAAGATTTATTTCGGATTTTATTAGGATTTATGTCAATTTTTACTCAATTTTAAAATTTGTTTGACACGCGGTCTCAGTTTTAATTTCATGATTTTTTATTCAAAGCCTGACATCGGCCCATAAATCACGACTTTCTTAAAATTGGAACTAAGACCGAATTAAAATCTGTAGTTTCAGCTCAATTTACAAGTTTGACGATAACTAGGTCAACTATTTTCATATTTAATCTTGTTAAATTTGAGTATTATTTATATTTAAAATATTCTAAAATATGAGATTTTCGACAACGGGTATGTTCCTAATAATCAAAATAGACAAAATATCTTTTCTAAGGCCAGCTAAGATTTAAAATATGGTCTATAGAGTTCTTGATATTATTTATAATTTTACAAAAATCATTTTCAATAATCTAATATTGGTTTATTAAATAATAACCTAATTAAACAATATTATCAGTAATTAATTAAAAATAAATTGTAGAATTGTTAGTTGTAACAACAACAATTGTAACACCCAACTTTTTTTATGTAAATTAGATTTGTATAAATGTAGTGTGTTATAATTAGAGTATGAAATATACTAAGAAAAGATGAATATGGTGATGGAATTACACCTTAAAAGTAGTGAATTGATGAATCAGAAATAATATTAGTAATTACTTAATTCTAAGGTTTTAGGGTCTTCACATGAATTTGGTTTCTTTTAAAGACATTTAATAGACTAGTAGATGGAACTACAACAAAAAGAATTTATTGAATTAGAAAGATATAGAGAAAGTTATGGATCTTAGAACCAAATGGTTGGCAGAAAATGTTGGGTTTGAATTTGGTAATGAAGTAGTTTATGTGTTTCAATCATATCATACCTTAGAAGAGCCCAATTGACAAATTGTCCTTCTATAAAGTTGTAGTCGACATCTAGATAATAAGATTAATAGGTAGGTCAACTATATTGGAGTTCTTGAGAGAAAGTTATGCTTGTTTGAAGTTGGATAAGGAAAACTGGACTATAGAATTATGGACTTTTGAGCAATGTTTGGTATTTCGTATAATTGAACATAATAGGCTCTGAATTTGAATTTTAAGTATTCTACAAAGTTAAACTAGACTCAATAAGAAAAAGATGGCTTTTTGAATTAGAAAAATCCGAGTTGTCCATAAAAAGTTATGAAATGTTTAAATAGAGGTTAACACCCTGAATAAAAGAGAGACACCTTGAACTCTCGGGTTTGATTAAGAGTTAACAATTTGTTGTTGAAATGTTGAATTTTAATGAAATTTTAAGGAATTTAATCCATGATTACTTAAATATGGACCAATAGAAAAGTGTCATGTGGAAAGGATGATGACACCTCATGCTTGAAGAGGTGATGAACTTGGATAGTGATATCTCATGCTTGAACCACATGACTCTTCACCTTTCAAAGAGATAACATTTGTTGGAGTCTTTAGCTATTAGCCATCACGACCCTCAGCTCTCTCTCCTCTCTAAAATCCTCTCCAAATTCGTGTGAGAAAAGTAGGGTTTGTGACAAAAGTGTGAGGTTTTAGTGTTTTGTGCAAGAAATTTTGGTGTTTGAGAGGTAAAAGTGCAAGAGAATGAAAAACCTACGACTCAAGCCCTAAGGTACCAATAAATACCTTTAAGAAGTTCATTTTGGTGCTGTAATGACTTATAAGGGATGAAATTTACGTTACATGGTTAAGAATACATGAAATTGTGAAGATAGTTTATGGGTATACATTTTATAAGTCATGTTACCTAGTTTTTGAAATGTAAATTTTACAAAGTCTTTGAGTTACAATTTGGTTATGATCTCTTCTAATGACGTATAGCCAACATTCTAAGGTTTAGATTAGTACCTTATGCATTCTGATCCGATTAGTGGAGCGAAAGTTGTGTATATCAGAAGTTGAGGCAAAAACTGGGTATGACTAGTAGGGACCTAGGGTCATGTTATACCCGATCTTAAAGATGTAGAATTCATAAGGCTTTTAAGTGAGAATCTGATGAATAAATGTAGTAGACATCTTAAGCATGAATTGGTACCTTAAGTGTTTTGATCAGAGTTTTGTAGCAAAAAATTATGAATGCCGGAAGTTTCTGGTAAAATAAGGTATTACGAGTTTTGCTTATATTATTTTATTTTATAATGTTAAGGTATATAAGCAAGCTCATTAGATCCTTAAGGACTTGGAATACTAAGCCTAAGCTAAGGAGATCATGTAAGTAAATCCTTGCGTGTCTTTGACCACTTAGGGGACTACATCATAAAGAATAAAATTAATGTTGCATTGTTAGTATGAGTAATCTATTTGATTAATGATTATAAGTATATTAATGATAATATTCTATTGGGGTGTATCGCATCGTACACCGACCCAAATAATTTGGGCTTGATTGTGACATGATTGACATTGTTTGATGTTTTAAGTGTAAATTGTTTTATGAGTATAATTATGCTAAGAAGTCTATGAATGTCACTCATGTTATTGAGAGACGCTTGTTTATTGTACGTTTGCATATGATTGAGTTATTTTTAATATGTCATGCATATGTATGCTCATGCATCATGTTTTAAGAAAAGAACGAAAATATTTTTCATGTATGTTTTCAAAATGTCACCTAACCGGATGTCGGGATGGTATGAGACGTCTCAGGCATTCGATGCATTAATGTATGTACAGCTGAAACAATGAGAAGAGTGAAAGTCGGGTCGAGAGGGTCTGAGCTTTCCGGGTCGAGAGAGCCTGTGTTTTCTAGGTAGAGAGGGCCTGTGGGCTACCTGGTGGGGTCTGTGGTCAGGGTGGTCATGGGGTGGAAAACCAGGTCAAGTAAACGAGAACGATAGAGAACGAAATGAATTGTATGTTTTTACGAAAGCACGAGCATGATAGTCTGTGTTTTCATGAGATTTCTTACTGAGCTTTGGGTTCATAGGTTATGCTTTGTGATGTAGGTGATGCAGATGAAGGTGATAGACTTAGCCCTCCCTGTTTGATGTGATAATCACGACGTGGAGGAGGCGAATCTGGTGCGGGAAGCTTGAATCGTTAAGTGCCGACCCGTTGGGATGTCAAGAGATGTTTTGATGTATTTTAGAGTGTTTAGTTTCGAACAATGTTTATAAACATGTTTACTAAACGTTTTGTAAATATGTTTTATATGTATGATGATATGTTTGCTTTTTGTGTGATGTTATGTTTGACTTGAATAAATGATGAGGTTTTTTTTTCATAATTTTATTTAAACGCTTCNGCTAGGGTTTTAAGTCGAAGCTCTGGTCGAATTGCGGTCGACACCTTTAACTTCGGTCGACCCCTACAACGCGCTCGATGGATATGCGGTCGACACATTAAATAGCGGTCGACTCCATAAAACTCTCTGGACGGAGATGCGGTCGACCCCGTATAATACGGTCGACACCTTTTTCACGCTGGAATGAGCTGCGGTCGACACCGTATACTCCCGGTCGACACCGTCAACATACTTTATAATGCGCGGTCGGCACCATGCCGCATGGTGCATGCTCCCTCTACACGAGCACTTGCCAAAACATGTCTCTACCGTGGACGTTGGCAATATAAATTTTTTTAGAAAATGGAAACGACAATGGTTATTTTCAAGAGTTAAAATCAAAATTGAGCATGACTCTTGGGTAATTATATAAAAAAAAGTTTGAGTTTTAAAAAAAAAATCGTTTTAGGGCTTCTCAAACGTATGAAGGATTTGTAATGACGCGTACGTCAATATAATAAATTCGTACGGATTTATAACTAATTTCTTTTATTTCATTCAAAAAATTATAATAATCTTAAAATTATTAAAAATTCACGAAACTTTATAAAATACTATCTTATAATATTATAAATATGTGGTAAAAATTTCAATAATTTTTATGGATGTACAACATTTTAATAGAATTTGTTTGTTTACTGCATTCAAAAAATTAAAATAAATCATAAAATTATTGAAAATTTACGTAAATTTATTTTATTGATGAACAAAATTTTAATTAAATTTATTTAAAAAATTATAATAAATCGTACAAATGTAAAAAAAATTTGAAACATAAAATTGTTTTTACACATTTTTTATAACTTTTTATGAAATATTGTCTTCTAAATAAGATTTATTTAGCTAAATTAATTAAAATTTAAAAAATAAAATAAAATCAACCGGACAAAGTGATTTTTATTCGGGAAGATCCTTAAAATTATTATTTTTTTAACTCATATATTTTTTTTACAGATTTACCTAAAATTCAAGCATAATTATAGTTTTAACCCTATTTTAAAACATAGGAGGCCGAGTTTGTTAACGAATTATTTTTTTATTAATCATTCTATTAATTAAATCGGGTCAATAGAATAAATAGTTTTAAATGTAATTAATTCATTTTGTTTTATAAAATTTAATATTCTTATAAAAAATAGCCTTCGACAGCTGTCCACTGAGAAGAGTCAAAGGGCTAATCCCATGACAATTACAGCGTTAGCTGTGAGTGAATATGACAGTTGATCAAACAATAATTGAAAAATCAACACCACCTAACCATAATTCTTATCTATTGAACCATACCTTTTTAATTATTAATTTAATTTGGAAACATTTAATAATTACTATAATACCATAAATTAGAAACAAATCATGGCATAATGTATGCATGCATGTATCATATTTTGCAAAAAAGTAGTAAATAAATAAAAATAATAATTTCACTAGAAATCATAAATACCTACTGTAATTTCAACAGATATTTTAAACAAATTTATCTAATAATTAATACCTTAAATTTTTTAATTTTTCATATAACATTATCGATGCTAAATCAACGTGTATTGCTTATCAGCTCTCTTTTATTTATATGATTTAAAAAATAAATAATTTGCTAAATTTTGAAATGTACATTTTAAAATTTAATAAATAAACTTAAAAATAAAAAGACTAAGGCTGATAAAAACTATTGAACTATTAATTGATGTTAAAAAATTGAACGTTGTGAGTGTGATATAATAAATCGAAAGATTTGAGAGGTTGGTTATTAAAAAGATTCGTTCCAATTATCAAGTTTTCATTTGAAACTACCCTGAATTTTTAGGGTTTATAATGAAATTAACCCTAAATAACATATGATGTATGTATGTAGTCTTGAATGGGAAGCTAAGAAAAGGTTGTATGGAAAAGCAGAGTGCGAAGTGACGTCACACCTGTACCGACCATCTTCTCGGAACAACTCCATTAAATGCCATTTCTTCTGCGAGGAAGAAGAAGATTAATGGAAGATGAAAGTAAAAAGTGGGTGAAATTCTCACAGGAAAACACTTCTGTCGGCGCTTTCACGTGGACCCACGTCGCCAGATCTTCTCAAATCCCCCTTCTTCCTCTCACTCCCATGTGCTTCGCCTCGCCGATTCCTGCTGGCTTTCTCTCTCTCTCTCTCTATCTCTCTCTTTCTCTGTAATTTTCGTGTTTTGTGTTGGCTGGGAGAAGTGATTTGAGCATTCAGGCATTCAATGTTGGATCAGTACCAAGTTTCTGGCCATTTCATCTTCTGAAACTTGTACTGCTCTTTAATTTCTCTTTGTCGCCATGGATTTCAGTACTCGTCTAGATCATGCCCTATTTCAGCTCACTCCGACTAGAACCAGGTGCGCGGCCGCAGATCTGCTTTTGAAACTCTGGGTTTCTTTTAATTTCTGTTGTTTCAACATATTTTCGCTTCATTTATCGAAATCTTTCCTGAAGATGTGAGTTGGTTATCGTCGCCATTGGAGGTTCTTCCGAGAAACTAGCCTCCGGGCTTCTACAGCCGTTTGTGACGCACTTGAAATGCGCCAAAGACCAGATTTCCAAAGGCGGTTACTCCATCACTCTTCGTCCGGAGGCCGGTTCAGAAGCTTCCTGGTTCACCAAGGCGACTCTTCAACGGTGATTGTGCTTAACTCGTTTGATTTAATAATGAAATCATTTAGCACTTATGTTCTAAATCATTTGTTTGATTTAATAATGATTGTGCTTAACTCGTTTGTGACGCACTTATGTTCATATGGCTGAGATTTGAGGGGCTAGATCATCATTTAGCACTTGCCCTTTTGCATGATTTGTAAATTTGATTTGTGTTGGCTTACAGATTTGTAAGATTCGTGAGTACACCCGAGATTCTCGAGAGATTCGTGACGATAGAGAAAGAAATTTCGCAGATTGAATCTTCGATTCAATCTAATGAGTTAGCAAATGGTTCGGCTGCAATCGAATCCGAAGGTTTGGCAAATCTTTTTGAAATCAAATTGATACATTCAAACTAGTATAGATCTCATCCTTCTACTTATGGCAGGAAATGATTTAGCCACTGATGCCAATTCCAAGAGATCTGTTGCAGTAGCCAAGGTATGCGACTTATAATCCGTACCATCTTACTTTCAAAACTCAGATGATGATAATTGGATTTTTTATTTTGGAATTTAGTCTAAAGTTGAATCCACTGAAACCAATGGAGATGCTGCACCAGAGGAGAATTCCAAGTACTGTATCTGGTTTTTCAAATTTCACTCATAGTCGAATTATGTATTCATGATGTTTTTAATCCATCCAATATCATTCGATTTGATCTTTCGGCTTTGGCTAATTGACAGGTCTCGTCTTCACCAAGTTCTCGAGACACGGAAAGCAGTGCTTCACAAGGAGCAGGCAATGGCATATGCCCGAGCGTTAGTGGCGGGTTTCGAATTGGACTATGTCGATGATCTTGTTTCTTTTGGTGATGCTTTTGGAGCCGCACGATTAAGGTACTCAAATACGATTTGTAGATGAGTAATACTTTGTTTTACTTTCTTAGCATACACTCTTATTGTACACGCTGACATGTCGAGTTGTAATTAGTTTAGTTAAAATATATTTAATATATAATAATTAAAATAATTATTTATAATATTTATTATATTAATCACAGCTCGACACATCAGTGTGTACAATAAGAATGTATGCTAAGAAAGTTTACCTAACATTATCCTTTGTAGATTAGTAAACACGATTGTCCAAGTGGATTTTTTTCTTTTTTTCAATATCATGTATCAACTCTTATCCACAAAGACAAAGGTCCAATGTTTGTGTTCGTGTAGGGAGGCGTGTATAAACTTCATGGATCTGTGCACGAAAAAGAACAAGGAAAGGCAATGGATTGAGGAAGTAGCAGCTATGCAGGCTTGCTCTCAGCCAGCATTTCCATTCTCGGGGAATTCTGGAATCATACTCGCCAGTGAAGATTATGATAATGCTCAGAGGAGTCTCGCCTTTAATGGTCTATCGAATGGCACAGATGGATCCGAATCGGCTGCAAGCGTGGACGCCAATCAAGGTACCATCATGGTTTATTCTCGATGACTTCCATTTTCGGCATAGATTTTGAAGACTATAAGATAGCTTAATTGCATTATGTGTTCGAAATTGGTTTAAAAAATTAGTAATGGGGCCGTGAGCTTGGGTCTGGTTTTGAAAAAAATGGATCTGATCTGACGAGTCGGTTTTACAAAATTAGATTCGAGGTCAATCTATTTTTTTACTCGATTCGATCCAAATTCCACCAAAATTTTGGGTTAGTTTCTATTCGGGTTCATATTCGGTTTCATAAAATTCAAACCCGCGAGTTATCGACCCAAACAAACTAAAACTCAATTGTTTCTTCTGAAATTTTGAATTTGATCGGTTAATCACATAATCTGACAGGTCTGTTCATGTAAAATCAGATCCAAGTTCAATTCAATAGTATATTCAATCCGATCCAAAATTTTGGGTCGGTTTTGATTTGAGTTTACATCAGTTTTTTTTTAAATTAAAATCCGATCTGGTTCCCATTTGGCTGGTCGATTCGATGCGATGGGCACCCTAGTTGAAATCGAGTGTGTAAACTAAATGATGATTATAAGCAAATAAACATGAGACATTTGACAAATTTTATTATGAAACAAACAGTGAAAAATATCTATCGGGTTTCTTCTCTATGCTATTAACTCATATTTCTCTTACCAAAACCAGCTCCAGTTCTAACTTCAGATGCAAAAACTCAGCCAACAATGGCGTGGCCAAATCACCTTCCTCAGTACATGCAGAATTTTCAGGGCCCTTTGTATCCTCAAATGCCTCCATACCTCTTCCCCGGGATGCAATTTCCTCCTCCTTATTATGCCGGCATGCAATGGCCGATCAACAGCGAAGAAAACGGTCTTGTGCAGGACCGAGATTCGAATCATCGTCAAAAGCTCAGATCAAGTAGATCTAAAAAGAATGTTCTTGATAAAAAAGTCGATGATTCGGCCTATCAAGATGGTTCCACCGAAGCCAGCGACTCCAGCTCTGAGAGCGAGTCGGAAGACTTTTTGCAAAATGGTAAAAAGCAGTCGTCGATGAAGTCGAATAAGAAAAAGCACGGAAAGAAATCCTCGAGGAAGGTTGTTATTCGCAATATTAATTACATCACTTCTTCGAAAGATGGCGAGAAGGGTAGTTTCACCGATGAGAATTCATCCGGCGAGAGTGACTATATAGATGGAGATTCTCTAAAACAGAAATTGGAACAGGCTGTTGGGACATTGGAGAGAAAACACAAGCCGAACAGACAGCGTGGTAAGAAACAAAACGGGTCGGTTCAGCTCGATGATTCTACTGATAAGGAGATGAAAAATCTTTCTTTGGACAAATCTGAGGGAGAAAAGGTGAATGATCATTGGGGTGCTTTCCAAAATTTTCTGATGAGAGATGAAGAAAATTTGAGATCAGAGCCGACCTCTTTCCAGAGTCAGGAGGATCATTTTCCGACTAAAAGATCGATTGGAAGCTCCTTACCGTTCGACATGGAATCTGAGCAAGTAATGAAGCAAAGAGAGGTTTCATCTGATTCGTTTCTCATGACAGAGAGAAGTATGGGGAAAGACCGAAGAGCTCCAATCGAAAGCTTCGAAAATGGTGAACATGTCCATCCAATTAGGAAAACCAGAGACACCACTAATGAAGAAATGCTATTTTCCCAGAAAGATGGAGAAATGGGAGGTTATTCACATGTTGTTTTGTCTGACTATGCCTCTGAGTCCTCCATAGTCAAACGCCAGCACGGAGAGTTGTTTATGGGGAAGAACAATAAAGATGAACTTGCAAACCAATACGAAAATTCAAGGCCTAAAGTTTTTGATAATTTTCAGAGTACCAAGAGAGATGTGCTGGCCGACGATTCGTTCATGATTCAAACTCATTCGAGTAATGATCGCCCGGATTCTTTTTCAACCACGGACATAAGCATGGTTTCGGACATTGTCGGACATGTTGAAAAAGTAGAAAGCGTCCAAGATTCTAAGCCAGTTGAATTCGAGCCCGACGACCTTTACATGATTCTCGAGCGAGACTCTTCCACCGACCAGGCCACTCTCTCGTGGACTCCTGAAATGGATTATGAAAATAATATTTTGAGCCACAAAAAGAAATCGATCCCAGAAGAACATCAGGCTTCCGATGATTTGAAGAGTAATAGTAAAACTAATGACACTTCAGGCAAGAAAGTTCCGAGCAAGGACGGGAAATCGAGAGCTGCAGGTTCTCTTGGGAAGACGAGTCCCGAAATTACATCGAGGATCAAGAAACAACCTCTTGGAAGTAGAACTACTCCGCAGAAGAGCAAAGCTGAGAAGGTAAATTCCACCATTTCTGAAGTTCTTTGCTTTTGCGGCCATGTTTGATCTTCAATTTCTCTGCACTTTCTTGCATTTAGTCTTTGTTCTTAGCAATTTGACTATTCTATTTCAATTTTCTTCGTTTTTAGCTTAGTCTCTCTCTCTTGATTGTAGGAAGAAGAGAATAGAAAGAGACTGGAAGAGTTGCTCATTGAAAGACAGAAAAGAATTGCAGAAAGAAGCGGTGGAAGTGCGTCTGCAAGCTCTAAAACTCCATTGAATTCCATTAAAAATGAGAGGCTAAGAACTCAATCACCAATCCAAGAAGCTAAGAAGTTGTTGCCAAAGCCTGTTCTTCGGAGCTCCGTTGATCGCCTATCGACTGCTAAAACTCAATCCGGGCAGTCGCAGCCGAAGAAATCGATTTCAAAACTTGCTTCTGCGAAAGAAATCTCTTTGGATTCAATAAACGACTCAAAGACTATGATTAGATCTCATTCTTCGGTTTCCGACGTCGAGGTAAAAAACAAAACAACCGAAGAGATAGCAATTCATACACCTCAACTTACTGATTCTCTTGATGATAGGGGAGATATTAAGGAGGTGGTGAACACTCCATCTTCACCGAAGAAGAGTTCCGATCCCCTCATTTTGGATTCGACTATTCGCGCCGAAGATCGCGATGAAGTGAAATCAATTTCCGGCCAAGAAAACAGTCAGCAAATCGTGGTATCGCCCGAAAAAGCTTTAGAAGAAAACAATGAAAATGAAAAATTTCCGGATTCGCCTGAGATTTTAGAAAGCTCGGCCACTCCGGCTAGTAATGGAGTAATAAACTCGAGAAAGAAATGGATGAGCGAAGAAAACTCTCCAAAATCGACCAAAGGATTCAGAAAGCTTCTTCTTTTCGGCAAGAAATCAAGAAACTCTCCAATTGATTGATTCTTCTTCGATTATTCCTTTATTGGCAGTTCTTGATTTTCAAGTGAAGCTTGTTCTGTTCTGTTGCTGCCATTGTAGCCACGTTATTGCAGCTCATCTGGGTCTGGTGTGTGTTCTATTATATTCATCTTTGTGCAGAGATTTTTACCCTTTTTTTCTGGTTTGCTTCATCTTTTGTATTGATTGTGTGTGATCTAAAAACTCTTGTAAAAGTCTTCATTCTCTGTGAATTTATATATATTTTTGGCAAAACTGTAATCAATCTCTATTTTTTTTATTTATATAGATCTCACCATGAATCACTCGATTTGGACGAGAGTGATTCTAACCTAACGTGTCATTCTATGATTGAATGTAATGATTTGATAAATAGACCATTGACTCTGTAAATGACTTGATCAATGTTTCACTAAAGTAATCGTTTTTATTCTAGTTTGAATTCGATTTTATTTTATATTATAAAAATTAAATTATAATAATTAAATATATTTTTTTATTAAATTTAGATCTAATTTTAAGTAATTAGTCAGATTTATAGATAATAATATGATTTACATCAGATTTTATTAGAATTTGAGTCAGATTTTACTTAATTTAAAAAAAAAAATTGACTAATTGTCTCGATTTTAGTTCACAATTTTTTTATTCTTAAGACTTGAACCGGTTCATAATCATGGTTTTTTAAAAATTAAAACTAAAATCAGATTAAAATCAACGATTCCGCTTTGATTTACGGTTCCCATATGATTTTGCACACCCTTCTCAAATAATATAATTATGATAATCTCATGGTAGTAATTACTAATTAGCTTCATTAATCACCCCCTTCCATTTAGAGAAATTTTACTATAAATTAAAATTTTCAATCTTGATTAAAGAGAATTGGTTAATCGTGTCCGTTGAATAAGAAAGTCTCAGATCAGTCGTTGATCATGTCAAACTTTATGGACAGATGAAAAACATATTACCTTTTCGGCTCATTCACTCACATTGACTCACCGACACGATGTTTAATGACACTATCACCCTTAGTGATTTTAATATTATCATTTTTCATATTCTTAATTCGTTATTTCATTTTCATATCTACAATTAATTTTATTTCTAAATATTCATTTTATTTAATTCTCACACTTCATTCGTTTTTAGTAGCGTATTTCACAAGACAGACATCACCCAGATATAATTAAAACAAATACTTTGAAATTAATTTTAATTAGAAAAATATTTATTGCCTATGTAAGGGTATATTTGGGAATTTGCAAAGAGGATCACCTGTTCATCTTCTCGCTACTGGCGTGAAGCTCTCTTTTCCCATGGCTATCATTGTCAAATGCTGCGTATTTAATTTAATATTTTCTTGAGCTTCTTCTTTATTAATTGGGTGTGTTTTGCCTGAGATCTAAGAGAGATTGGATTCCAGATAGAGTAAGGTAGATCTGGGTAGGTCTGAGGCGACTCATCCATGGCTTCTAAACTTGTAGTGATTCTAGTCTTTCTCTTCGATGTTATTGCTAT
Organism: Begonia fuchsioides; assembly: GCA_003255005.1. Classification (NCBI taxonomy): domain Eukaryota; kingdom Viridiplantae; phylum Streptophyta; class Magnoliopsida; order Cucurbitales; family Begoniaceae; genus Begonia; species Begonia fuchsioides. The sequence continues at coordinate 222,484 of QAOC01029349.1, read as the reverse complement.
CGGCTTGGCCATTGCCGCTGAACGAAGAAGAAGCACTGTTAGTTTCTCGAGTCTCTGTTTCTTGAATCAAACCCTTTGATCTCTACTTTGCTTTGTGACCTATCTTGATTTTGCTTCCAAGCTGGTTGAATACTTGTTTTTCTTCTGGGTTTCTTCAATTTTACTATATTCTGCTTAGGGTTTCCTAGAATTATGAATCTTGAAACACATAACGAAATACTGCACTTTTGGTAGCAATGCTAGTTCAGATTATGCTTACTCGATGTACTAGTTTTTAGAAAATCGAATTTCCTTAAGTTTCCTGAGTTTGAGTTTCTATCCGAATTCTACATTTAAAATTTTATGTATTTTGCAATGGAGAAGCCTTAATGTACTTGCCAAATGCGTGTTTCAAAATTGATATAGAAGCTTTAGGAATGGTTTGTTATTCTCAATTTGAAGATTCAGCATCTCCATTTTCGCCCCAAATTTGGTAATGTTTTTTTGGTTTTTGGTTTTTGGTTCGATTCAACTGCAAAGAAGAAATTCAATACAGCAGAGTATGAAGGTTCTTCTCTCATGAACCAAATGATAAGCAATGTCGAAAATTATCAGTTCCCTTTCATTATGGTGCAAAAAGCTATGGGAATTGTTAGTAATTTCTCATTAGCTTTTCTTATTCTCCCTAGTGATTCTATTGGATAAAACACAGCCTCTATAGATCTAGCAAAATCGGTTTCATTTCATGTGTCTTTGCACACGCAACTTTGAACTTGATTTTCTCGGATATCTTGTTGCAGGCCACGATAGCTACAGATAATGAAAAAACTTACTCTTACTGCGTTTATGATTCGGATATCTCTACTGGATTCGGTGTTGGAGCATTCCTCTTTCTGATGATGAGTCAAGTTCTCATAATGGTGGCTAGTCGATGCTTTTGCTGCGGAAAGCCTTTAAAGCCTGGAGGCTCTAGAGCCTGTGCAGTCGTTCTCTTCATAATCTGCTGGTAAATAGCATTGTCAATAATCTCACCCTTTTAAATTTGTGGGTTGAGAATAGTTTACTCATTAACTGTTTGTTTACTTTTTTTTAAAAAAATTGATTTAATTTTGACATTCTTAAGTTTCAAAACCCTGGCTATTATACTAGGGTAAATTACTATGTATCGAATAAATAACTGTGCATTCAAAAAGTTAACAATTTATGCATTTTTCAGCACTTCCTACTCAGGTCCTTAATTAGGGTAGACAGAATTGACCTCAACCGGCTCAAACCATAGTTTTTTTGTCTAATTTTATTTGGTCTTGGTCATGTACGGTTCTGATTCTAATTCTTAAATTTCAGGATCATGATGTATTAGTATGATGGTATTTTTTCAAGGACCGGACCAACTTCACATCTAGTTAAAATTGCGATTAGTGATGCAATAAATAATTTCGATAAATGTATAGTTTGAAATTTTTTTATATTAAAATTAGTGATTAGTATAATCTTGTGACTATTTTAATTTGATATTACATGCTCTTACATTAATTGTTAAGTATTTTGTATAATTTAAATTACTTTAGATATTATTAGATTCTGTTAATTTGAAATTATTTTATTTGATTTAGTGAGAAAATCTAGGACCGGACCAAGATTGCATTTTTAGTCTAGTTCTGTCATGATCTTTGTTCTAAAATTTTAAGACTAAAATATATTAATCTAATCTTTTTTGTCCAAAAATCAGACCGATCTGACCACATCTACCTCTATTGTTAATACATCTGCGCATTCATGAAATTAAGTTTGAATTTCAAGGTGTTATATTTTGTTTAAAACAGTTCCAATTTTATATTCATCAGGGTGTGTTTCTTCATTGCTGAGGTGTGCTTATTGGCGGGGTCTGCGAGGAACGCCTACCACACCAAGTACAGGACCGTATTCGGCGGAGATGCCCCCTCGTGCGAGGTCGTGAGGAAGGGAGTTTTTGCAGCCGGAGCAGCTTTTGTGTTCTTGACGGCAATAGTTTCTGAAGTCTACTATGTTTTCTATTCCCGAGCCTGAGATGGATTTCAGCCGTACGGTGGCGGTGGAGAGACGGGAGTCGGAATGGGAACCTATAAATGAGTGTATGGGAGGTCATCATTGCCATACTCTTTAGCTTAGTTTTCTTCTACAGATTGGCTGCCTTGATTGCTGAATTCTTCTATTGCTTGATTTGATTTCATTGCATTCGTGGATTGTTGGAAGTTAATTAAGTTTAGTGCTTGTATTATGTGGTCCGTTGTAATATTATACCTCCATAAATAATGAGGATCCTTGTTTTGCTAGCGCTCTCTCGGTAAAGTAATCTTGTTGGCACGGTTGACTATAGACATGGGCAGTCCATGATGATGATACTTCCTGCCTATAATTTTTTGATCAGGATCGAGTTCACCTAGGTAGCCGGGGGTAGGTTTGGGACTCGTGTGTTAGGATTGAGTTTGGATAGAAAACGAATCTAATCCGATGATTCGAACTTTATAAAATTAGGGTTGGACTAAAATTGATTGAATAATTGATTTAATTCAAACCTGGCTTAAAAATTTCAAGTTAGTTTTGATTAGAGTTTTAAAAAAAAATAAAATTTAGGCTCTTCGGAACACATTACAACGATAAAAGACACTAATCTAGAAATTTTTAATTTTTTTTTTATAATTGTACGATTTACTATAATTTTTTTAATACATAAATAAATAAATTCTGTTAAAATTATGTAAGTCAGTAAAAATTCTTGAAACTTTTGTAGCACGTTTAAAGCATTGTAAGACAATAATCAATAAAGTTTCGTAAATTTTTAATAATTATACAATTTACTACAATATTTTTAATATATAAATAAATAAATTTGAAACTTCGTCGATTATTTTCTTAAGTTCGGATGGTTTTAACGAAATACCCTCTGCACTTTAAATACCCTCTGGTTTTCTCTTTCACTTGCTTGAGTTTGGATAACCTGTTTTTGGAGCTTAAGGAGTTTTGCTTTGCTGTGTTAATGGCTCTCCAGGCTGCTTCTTTAGTTTCCTCTGGATTTTCTGTTCCAAAAGAGGTTTGTTTTTTACCAATTTATCGAACGCAGGACAGAAGTTTGTTTATATGCCTCGAGGAAAATATGGGTTGATTTTCATGGATTTGTTTGTTTTTGTGTTCAGGGAAAGGCAATTGTATCTTTCAAAGACTCGTTTATTCGGCGTTTCAATCTCAGATCATCTCAAATCCGATCACCCTTCGAGGCGGCTCATCATCGCCGGTTCAATCACGGGTATGAATTCGATCTTTGTTTGTTTTTGTTGTGATGTAGTTTTGGTTGCTGAATTTGCCGAGTTCAGGAAATGATAACACTTTGGCTGGAAATGCCTCCTAAGGCAAACTTGGGTGACTTGCCGGAGGGATCAGCGGTCTGAATAGCTCGTCCATGATCGACGGAGGAATCAGCAGTCTGAATACCACGAGGAAACCGGGATTACATTTGCTTCTCTCTATCCCGGATGCATAGCCACGACCGGGCTGTTTAGGGAGCACATTCCTCTGTTCAGGACTCTATTTCCTCCTTTCCAAAAGTACATCACCAAAGGGTTTGTCTCCGAGGAAGAATCCGGCAAAAGACTCGCTCAAGTGAGCTTAAAACAGGCTCTAATTCAGTTCGATTTGTGTGTTTTTGCTTCGAATGCTCAAACCGAATTTCTGTGTTGTGATGCAGGTTGTGAGCGATCCGAGCTTGACAAAATCGGGTGTTTACTGGAGTTGGAATAAGGATTCAGCCTCGTTCGAGAATCAGCTGTCTCGAGAAGCAAGCAATGCTGACAAGGCTCGAAAAGTGTGGGAAATCAGCGAAAGTTTGGTCGGTTTGGCCTGATTGGGCGAATCAAGCATGTCGTCGAATCTTTCTTTTTTCGGCTGGAGATGATGATCATGGTTTGGATCAAAGTCTGCGAGACATGTTTCAAACATCCATCATCTAGCACTCTTTCTTTCTTTGTGTAGATGGTTGGTAACTTTGGATCAGTTTATGAAGCGAGACTCAAACCAATTGAAACTCGACTCAAAATTGAACCTCAATTGTTGGAACCGAGAAAAGAAAAAAAAGGTTCGGACCCAAATGCTAGTGCAAACTCAGTCAAAAAATGTACTTATCCATGATCACATACATCGAATACATCCTATTCAACGGATAACCGGAAGGGCAAATTGCATATCGGGTTTTCTATCCACTACACCCCGACATGACCCGCTAATATGGGTCGGCCTAAAACACACAAATACTTATGCTCTAACCTAATATAATTCCATCATAAGTATAATATTTGCTGGCAAAAGTATGAAGGAAAATAAAAAAGAGGAGGAACAAAGAACAGTGGAACAAAGATCAGGACAGGAAGGAGAGAGAATGGAAAATAATACTGGGTCGCCTGACTTGCCCCGACCGAAAGACCCGGGTCGGGTTTGGTCGGGTTCTCGTCGAGATTCTCTGGTGAAGTCCTCGGCAAACTCCCAACCCCGGGTGTTTTGGTCTCCGAATGGATGGCCTCGACTGAATAAACCGGCCCGTCAATAGTATATTCCGGCGAAGTCGAGATAACCCTCGGGAACCAGCTCGGCCGCCTGGCTCGTCTGCCTAGGGCCGAAAAGGGATTGTATTGGATGGTTCGTCTGCCTAGGGCCGAAAAGGGATTGTATTGGCTGGTTCGTCTGCCTAGGGCCGAAAAGGGTTTGTATTGGTACGGAACCCTCCTCTCCGGGAACCATCCAGGCCACCGGTCATAAGCTCGCCTCACCGGAGAGAGAAAGCTATGAGCTCGCCGCCATGGACGGCGCCAGCTACGAGCTCGCTTGGGTGGTTTAGGGCACCCGCTTAACAAAGCCAGCTCGTTTTCCAACGTTGGAGTATTTCCATGGAAGAAAAACGAGGATCCTTGGATTTTTATCTTTGTTCTTCCGATTCCTCCGATCCCACTTATCAGATTTTTACCGCCGGTGTTCGGATCAGTTTTCTCAGACTCGTCGACTCCGAACGACGGATCGAAAAAGTCCACCATGTCGCATACTTTGTCAGCGTCTTCTAGTTTCGAACTGGGTTTCGGCCATAGAATAAACTCCATGAACTTTTCAAGAAACTTTATCATCTCGCACAAATCGTCACCCTCTGCAACTTTTCTGTACCTATTGCGATAATCCTCCTCCATCTTTTCCAAGCTTTTCAACAATTCAGTTTTGCTCTTCATCTTCTTCCGCTTCAAAAACCTTCGCACATGCACGCTTCGGCTCTTCAACTCTTTAACTTTTCGTCTCAAATAGGTGATTTCTTCGTGAAACCAGTAATGGATTTGATCAATCAGAGCTCGAGCACCTGCAACTGCTTCCATTGTCGCACTGCAACGATAAAACACAGATGGCTAACGACACGATCTGAAGCTCTTGGAACATAATCTAACAGAAGTCTACCATTTGAAACGATTTTAGCAGATTCAACAAGTTTTGTTGTTGAAAAAAGAAACCCTAAACTGCTGATGAAATTACCAACTAAACTTCCAACTTTTTTTAATCAAATTTGACCGCTTGAATTGGTATTTTGTTCATTATTTTACGCTAGCTTAAGAATTCACGCGTAGGGGAAGACTTTTTCTACGTATTTTTGTGCATAATCTTGGTGCATATTCTGTCGTTAGAAAAACAACGTGTGAACAAACAAAGTTCATTTCAGTTTATTCTCCAAGAGAATCCGATCATCAAACTCAAAACTTGATTCACAAACTTATAAAATAAGGCGATCCGCCGTATAAAAACAAAGACGATTCAATATCCTAGTGTTTGTGAGGATCAACCTACTCGAACATGGGTGCAAAATCTCACATTGATTAAGAAAATAAAATTTATGTTGTCTAATTATAGATTTATCCTCCTTACTCGACAAATTGTACTTTAGTTTGTAAATTTAATAATAAATTTATAAAGATTTTGATCCAAAACAGACAGTATTATGCTTGAATTGCTCTATGATATTACGATATATTAGTTTGAGAGAAGACAATGTGTATATATAACCAATTAATTACCAAATAAATAGTCTATTCACAATTCTATTTTCAAATGTCTCTCTCGTTCAACAAATCGAGCTTGAATCGAGTATCCTAATCAGTTCTACCCACCTTTAACTCGTGCTTTACGCATGAGAAAGAAGTTCCACTTCAATCGTCTTCCGACAAATATATTTGGTGACAAAACACGATTCGACTCAAATCACACCATCTGAATATGTCGATTAAATCGTCGATGTTCAACATTCCTATCAACAACCGAGCGATTCAAACATAAGTTTCAGAAATACCATAATTATATCAATTTGTGCATAAATTCAAATCAACTTTGCTTTAATTGAAGTGATTGGCTAATTAGCAAATCAGATAATACCATCAACATTTACAATACGCCTAACATAAAAAACATACCGAAAAAAAAAAAAAAGACAAATCTTTCACAAGCGTACTGAAGAATCAACTTCGATACTGACAAGATGACAAGCTTAGACCAGTCATTTTTCTAAACATCTAAGCTTCTGATTCTCTTCGTCTATCAAGATTAAAGTGCAGAAATAGAGACTAAACATAGTATTACCGAGAATAATAACTTAGGCTACTATAATTCTAGAAATAATATGGTATTTGTGGAAAAAAAGGATAATGAAAAAGAGGGGGAGCAAGAAATAAGGGGACAAAGAGTATGGGGTAAAGTGGAATTATAAAAAAAGGGGTTTGGGCCTGGGTCGCCCCACCCGAATGAGCCGGGTCGTCACGATGATGTTTGGGGAAGTTCTGGGGCTCGGCGAGGCACGACTGTCGCCGGCCAGATGGGACTCTTTTTCCAGCTCCGGCGTATTTCCATGGAAGAAAAACGAGGATCCTTCGATTTTGACGGCGGTACTTCCGATTCCTCCGATCCCACTGATGATCTTATTCTTACCACCGTGGTTATGGAAACCAGTAGAGTCCGATTCCGTCTTCTGATGTTCTTTCTTCTCGTTTAACAACCAGTCGTCTTTGATAGAATCAAGAAATGTAAGTCTCCACTCGTTCAGATACACAACAAATGCACGTTCCCACTTGTTGAAAGACTCAGCCAAATCACGATTCAACTTGTTCTTAGCCTTATCAAGTGCACAATTTAACTCGTCGATAGACTCAGGAAATGCACGATTTAACTCGTTCAGAGACTCATATAAGGGGAACAATTCAACTCGATTCAACTTGTTCTTAGCCTTATCAAATGCACGATCATCTGCAGTTGTTTCCATACTGTCTGGATTTGAAGTTCTTAAACAGACGATGTAGACTCAGAAATCTTACCTTATGAGCCCGTTCAGCGGATTCAAGGATTTGTCGTCTCGTCCGTACGGGTTCAGCTCAGTTGATCGAGAGGTGGCAGATCTAGTAACAAGTGTCTGTGTTCGAATCCTGCGCTGCCCTAGCGTGAGAGTTGTTACCCCAATGTTAAGGTAGCTTCTTGGGGCATCAGGAAAAATGTCTCACATTCCTAGGCTGCTGAGTCATCGTAACTTACCCCTTCACAGCCTGTCGGGTCGGGATATGGGGGTCCTCGGGGAGGGGAATTCCGCCTTTTGATAACAACAATTTGTCTCTTGAGAGGAATGATCTTCCCCCTGTTGAATGCAAAACGAATGGATCTGAAGAAAAAAAACCTAAAATGCCAACGAAATTACTTTGTGAATTTGCTCACCTTGGTTCGGTTTTGTGATAGAACTGAACAGAAGAGATCAGGTTCTACTACAGTTTTTTAGTTTAAATTGAAGAATATCTACATGAGTAAGGTCCGGTTTGAGTTTTTTTAGCGATCAAAATCGAACCAGTTTTAAAAAAAAATTATTCTGATTGTAAATAAATTAAAAAAAAAATATTTGTAATTTCATATCGGCAAACCGGCCGAACTTTTGTAAATGAGCAAATCTGAACCGAACCGAACAGGTTCGGTCACCTTAGCCACAAGGTCAACGCAACCACGTCAAGAACGAGGATCTCGACGACGAATTTCTGAAGCAAGAATTACATTCTGATATCTCCATAGCTCAAAGTGGTTTCTCCTTCAATTTTGATATCTGTTCTTCCAACCCCTCCGATCCCACTAATCAGAATCTTACCACCCTCGTTATTCAACCCATTTGATCCCCTTTCCGGCGTCTCCTCCCCTTCTCCCCTCGCCGGAGCTGCATCTGCGGCGTCCTCTTCCACACACACCCCATCGGAAAACTTACCCTTCTCGTACAGATCCTCAGCTTCTTCCAGTTTTTCTGCCACTTTCTTCCCCAAACATATTCTCTTTATAAAGTTCCAATTCTCTGCAACCTCTCTGTCCAGATCTTGAACCTCCGCCTCCATTTTCTCCACGTTGCTCAACCAAAGCTCAGCTTCTCTCTTCAACTTCTTCCCCGGCCGGGAATGGCCCTTCACGTCTTCGCTCCGGCTGTTCAGCTCTCGCTCTTTTCCTCGGAGTTTGTTCATGTTTACCTTTATATCAAAGCATCTGGTTATTGGATTCACCATAGCCTGTAAAACTGCGTCCATTATCTTGCTGCAACCTGCAACTAAGAATTCCATCAACCTGGAAATCAAAAGTTATCTTGATCTTGGTGAATTCACCATTGATTCATTTAAAAAGAACAGATCTAGCAGAAGCCTTGCCTGATAAAACGATTCTGCCAACCCAGAAAGCTATCTTCCTCAGCCGATGATCTCGATGGATTTGATGAAGACTTAGTTTAACATAGACTTCATCGTCTTCATCCTAATTTCAATTAATTATTGTTGATTTTTGTTATATGAAATTATATAAAAAAACCAATTTGCAACTCTAATCTATGGATTATTTAGTCGTCTACTTGCATTTTAGTATAGGATTTCTTGAAGACGTGTAATTCAGTTTTCAATCATGCTGAGGACAGTGGAATGAACTGCCGAAGGAAGTTGACAAAAATTTTAGAGATGAAAGTCAAGTTCTGAAGATGGAAGCCACGTTCTGGTTTCACGTAGGAAGTTAACTGTTTTAGTTTTTTGAATTTTCTGCTTGTGTAAGATCGTGAGTATGTCACGATTGTGTTTAAAATCTTTATAAATACTATTAAATATGTAATGCAAGTATCATATTCTACATTCGTGGTGAAAATTGATTTGTTTTAAGAGAGTTAAAAAATACTCTGTTTGCTCCTATTTTTCAAAATTTTCTGGCAAGCAACTCCGGCGAAAGTCTTCCGATCACAGACGAGCAACAATTCTTCGTCACATCTCATACCACTTGAGAAGTCATAGCGTGACTAAGTTATAAAGAAAAATCATATACCTTCGCCAAGATCAACCATCGATAAACAAGACTCATCGATAATCATTTATAGTCATCGTTATTAGGGGTGAGCGTGGGTCGAGCCAGATCAATTTTGCTCAATTTTTCAAAATGACTCGTACGATTACAATTTTAAAAAATAATTATTTTATACATTAAATGTATTTTAACTAAATTAATTATAACTACTAAAATAAAAAAAAGCTATCATTACTTGATTTAACTTCTTATTATATTTGTTGTGCACACTCTGATATATTAGACTATAATCGATTTAATATGATACTATTAAAATAATTATTTATAATATTTATTATATTAATTATAATTAAACACTAATTATAATTAATTATAGTTGAACACACAATAATTCTTTTATTTTACGCGAGAACAATCTCTTCCTTTCGTCTTCTACACCCAATCCATCGACAAAGTTACCATTCTCGGCCCGCACGGGCATAGATCAGTGAGTTCAGAGATGATAGAGTTGGTAACAAGTGCCAAAGTTCGAATTCTGACATTCGCAATGTAGGAGTTGTTACCTCTAATGTGAAGTAGTTCATTGTGAACGCATGTAAAGACCTTTCATCTCTAAACTACCGAGTCACTGTGACTTACTCCTCCACAAATTGTAAGGCCGAAGTGTAAAGTCCTGAGAACAAGAAATTTTGTCTTTTGGCAACAAGTTAGCCTTCTCGGGCAATTTCTGAGCTTCTTCCATTTCGTCGGCCACTCTCTCCCAGACTCTGCAACTTCTCTGACAAAGATCCTTTCATACTCCTTCAAGGTTTCCCTCCGGCTATTCAGCTCTCGCTCTTTTTGTCAGAGTTTGTTCATATTTTCGTTTATTTCAAGGCATCTGGCTATTGGATTCACCACAACACTTAAAACTGCAAGCATTTCTTGCTGCAAAAAGCATTTAAGAATTACACGGACTTGTAAATCAAATTAACAATTATTTTAAAAATAATATATTAAATAATTAGATAAATTACAACTTGACATGTCAACTTATACAATAAAAAAATACATTAAAAAAGTAAACTAGTATTACTCGATTTATCTTTTTAGTAATCTTATTGTACACACTGATGTGTCAGACTATAACTGATCAATTTATAATATTTATTGTACTAATCATAACTTGACATGTGAATATAAATATATATTAAGAAATTAAGCTTAAGCATCATCAAGTAAACCTATTATAACTCAATATCTAATAGATGTTGGAGAATCCGCCATCGATCAAAGAAAAAAAAAAGAACAAATCTTGTGAAAGCCTTACTAAATACGACGATTCAGCCGACGGAGAAAGCTCTCTTCTTCAACCGATGATCCGACTCATAAAAGTTGAACAAATCAATGGATTTAAATGAAAGGCACCACCACTTTGTTTACCAAGTCTACATCGTCTTCGCTTCAACTATGTATTATTATATTCATCTACTTGATTTTTTTTATACTTGGTCATTATATTTTGCGACTTTAAAAGTCATAATGCGACTAAGTTATAAAGAAAACATTGTTTATCTCTGCCAAGATCAACTATCAATAAAAAAAGGCTCGTCGATAATCATTTAGAGTCATCGTTACGAGCCTAGTCATTCCATTAGATGGAGTAGATTCGAACCACAATGGTATTGAATGGTTCTTTCTCGAGATTATAAGATATAAAACCGATTAGTAATAATTGAACGCGATAATATTAGTTTACGAAAAATCATATACATGTTGCGCATAATCCGGTATGCAAAAACACATTCAATGTCAAAGCAATAATCTTATCTAAGTGTATGATCATCGTCGTCATCGAATCGATCATAGTGATAGGGAGAATAATAATTCGATGACTCACCAAATCTTCTATAGGAAGCCCTTCCTTCTTTGCTTTGCTTTTCGACTTCTTTTATTATGCTATATTTGGCGTTCCAGCATATCGTTTTGACTTCATTTCGAACATTTTGTATTTCCACGAGTAAGAATTGGATTTCTTCGTCTAATCCTTTTCTGCATAAGTCCTTGAGTCCTGCATCGAGCTCGAGAAGCTTCTTGTTGAGGATTCTTAGAGATTGAATGTGTTCTTGTAGGCTCGATTTGACATTATCGTCGAATGACTTCATGAACTGAAAGCTGCAACAAGAGGGAAGATTAACAAACTTAACTGAAATTATACTAAGAAATATAATCTGAAAATTGATGGACCTATTCATGATTTATCAATGTATCTATCATATTATTCGATAGAACTTCGAACAATTCAAGAACAAAATCGAAACATTTTCAGAGAAACTATAAACAATGCAGAATATTCAATGTATAACTGCAAATTTTAAGACTCTAGCAACACAATTACTAGGATTTGTGAGACCAGAAATAAATGTCTTACAATTAGATTCCAGCATGTGATTTTTCAATTTGGTACTCTTCTTCTCTATGATGGGGGTCCTGGAATTTAAACCCTAAAACTGTTCAAATCCAGGAGAAACCGTCTAATCCTAGAGTATATCATCGAAAGATTCTAATTTTAACACCACCATATTCAAACAAGAACAACAACAGTTTAATCCTAGAGTATAGAATCCTGTTTCTCATGCCTTGCTCTAAAGCAAGGGAGAGCCCGAAAAACACGAAGTAACAGAGAAGAACATGAAATTGGAAGCCAGTCAAGAAAAATATAAGTCTAGAATAGCATTAATAATAAGGATTCCAATGAAAAACAAAAACCCTAAATGTTTTTAGCACAAGAAGGACACATGCAGACCTAGAATATGATTTTCGATTACAAATTTGAAATTAGGAGCAGTTAATAAAACTAGAAATGTTTCTTCCGAAGGTCGATCTGGATTCCCACGCAGTTCATCAGAAATCGACGATGAAAACATAAAAGAAAGCAGAGTCCCAGAGAAAGAACGATGGGTGAAATCAAAACACTGAACGAATTAGGAAGAACAGGCAAACCCATGTTCCTTAAACAGATTATACGACGTTTACCTTGGAAAAGTTTCTTGCTTGATCTAGAAAGCTTCTCAGAAGAGTTGCTTGCTTGAATTCAACGGAGACGATTGCAAGGTCAAGCCATCACCCATTACAGATACTAAGGACACAAAAGTCACGACTTTCATTTTTATCATCCATAATTAACTTGTCCCAATTTGATCCTTCCTTGTAACAAGCAAATATTTTTATCAAGTTTTGATCGGTAATTTCATTCGGGTTTTAAACTATTTTTATTTTATATTTAAAAAATATCAAAATATTAAAATAAAATATATTTTTTTATTAAATTTAAATTAAATTTTAAATAATTGAGTGAGTTTATAATTAATTTTAAGATTTATATAAAATTTTATTAAGATTTAGAGTGAGTTTTATTTAATTTTAGATTTTTTGGGACACGTTACATGTTTCTGTTACACTGTTTTTTACTTCTAAAGACTGCTATGACCCATGAATTATAGTTATTTAAAAATTAAAATAAAAACCGAATTCAATTAGACGGTTCTAATCTAATTTACAATTTCGGTCTAATTTAGAATCTGTACGTGTAAGTTGGAAAATTTAATCATGCATATTTGTTTTTGGAAAGTATCTTAGCATTCAACGCGTGCTTGTCGTCCGTCACTGTCATCTTCAGCCTCCAATCAAAGCCTTGCTCGAAGTCGACATTCATCCGTCGTCAATAGATGCTCCAACCTCCGACCCTCCTCATTCTTTGTCATTCGGTATTCGGTAATTTCTATTCTGTTTTAATTTTTTTTTGTTCTGCTTCAAAGGGTAAGTTGACGTTTTTTTTGTCCATGTTGTTTATTGTTGGCTTCCATTGGTGCTCCTTAAATCTATCTCATTTGATTTTTATACAGTGGCTAATCTTTCTATAGTTCGTATTTGTGCGCTTAATCTCTCTTGTTTGTACTTTTATTCTATATGTGCGTATTTTCCGCTGTTTATGCTTAATTTGTATTATCTTTTATTGTCTGCGATTGCTATTATTGATGTGTTGTGTATGTTTTGAAGAAATAAACTCATCAAAACCCACTGAATTTATCGTGTACCCATAAAGCGAAATTACTCGTCCTCAGGGCCCTCACACCCCGGCCTGACACTTTGTGAAAGAGTTAAATCACGGTGACTCAACGGCCCAGAAATAAGAAGCTTTTACCTGATACCCCAAGGAGCTACTCCAACATTAGGGGTAACAATTCTCACACTAGGACAACACAGACGTCGAACCTAGACTCTTGTACTCAATCTACCATCTCTGAGTCAACCGAACTATGCTCATGCAGCCAACCCATTGAATTTATCTTATTGTTTCATCGTTGGTCTTAGAATATATTGATCTACTACGAAATTCAATTTGAACTCTATTACATGCACCGCATCAGTTACTTTTATTTTAAGATTTTAATTTTAATATGTTTATTTAATGTCATCTGTATCTATATTAATTGTTTTCATAGGTTGGAGTCATTACATGATGAAAATTCTCGTAAAGATAACAAAAGTTGAAATCTAAAATTTGACCGTACTTTAGTAATATAACTGATGTTGTGTTGGAACCGGCCCGTGCAAACTAGAAACCGGTGTTGCTGGTCCCAGTGTCGGTTATGAGGTGAGACCGCGCCCACCCCTTTTAAAAATTCCAAACCACACAAAAAGATAACTATAAACATTCTATTTCTCATCTTGTTTTCCTCGTACCAAACACCACCTTACGGATTATAGTTCAAAGGCAGGAAATCGAGCGGTTGAGGGTTCAATCATGTCCAAAAACAGATAAGCCATTCCTCCGACACCCTCGAACAACGAATACGGCCGGTCACCACCATTCATTTTCCCCTCTGATATGAGTTGTTCGGCTCTTTCGTACAAAAAACAAGCAAATGCTTTCGCTCTGTACAAGTACTTTGCATTGCCCGTTAGTCGATACAGGGAGAGAAACATGTAGGCGTTTCCGCTGACTCCATGGCAGATCCCAACTCTCTTCAGAAGACCTCTATTCCATACTACCTCGCCGGCATCCATGGCCGCTTGCATAATCTCATTGTCTCCAAAAACCTGGGCAAACAGTTGTAAATCAAATGACTTTGAGTAGATTAATGTTCTTAGACAGCTTTTAGAAGATGATTTCAGAAAATATTAAAGAAAGAAAATGTTCCAAGATCAGTGACATTTTTGACCTGGTTGAAACAGAAATCTTATCTCTTAATCTGAACTATATTCGATGCAATGATATTGAAAGTAGAAATCTTCGGAATAGCCAAAAATATTGGATATTGCTTCTCCTAGAAAGGAAGAAGAGCATCATATAGAAAAGTGATTTATTTTATGGCAAAAATCGCTAAATCCTCTAGGCCAACGAGTCTTTCGATCAAAAAGATACCATAAACTACTTGCTTTTAATTCCTAAATTTTATGACTAATACGGACTTGAATAACGTTAGATTTACTTTTTATTGTACTTTCTTAGAATACATATTGATATGTCAAATGGTGATTGATTCTATAAATATATATATATATATATATTTAAATTTCTAACATTAATTTCATTTCAGTTGTACCAATCTTTGTTTGACATGTCGGCATGTATTTTAATAAGGTAAGATAAGACAATAAATATATGGTTACTCGCAATCTGCTATTCACAATCCACATGCAAATAGTTAAGTAAAAAAAAAAACCCAAAAAATTCCAAAAAAATAGAGCTGAAACTCTCACCTCAGCGGCTTTAACGAGGGTGAGAGCGATTCCAGGAGCGCCATGGCACCAATGCACGAGTCTGTCAGATTCACTTCCTTCGCTCGAGAGATAATTGCCACTCCTAAATCTGTTCTTAATCATGTAAATTAGTGTGTTCTTGACGTCCTCAGCCTCATCTGGTTTAAGTTCCATGTGCATTAAGACATAAATAATCCCTGCAAGTCCATGAGCAGCACCCCAATATTTCTTCCCGTGCCATTCGTACATTAATGGAGACTTCTCTTTTGCGCCCATTTGTCTGCCAGCCTTGAACAAGTCATCCACAACACGTCTCTGTACGATAAATTAACAACAATCTCGAAATTTAGACTTGCCAATCAAAATTATATTAATTAAACATATATTTTTTAACATATTTACTCATATCGTTACATTTTCAAAGTCCCTGCGTTAATGAAGTCATTGGATTTAGGATCTTTAACTCTGACATTGTGATAAATTTCTAACAATTCCAATAGTTTAAACTTACGTGTTCGTGATAGCTAAATCGTTTATGTATTACTTGGTTACGAGTACCATAGAGAATGTCATACCATGTTTTCGGAAGGAACTGCTTCTCTGCCGATTTGCTTGTTCAAGAACAAACACGCCCACAAGTACCCAGATCTCCCATACAGTAATTCATTAGGTAAATCATTAGGAAGTTTGATCTGGTTCCAGAGATTAATGTCTCAATCTAATTCAAACATAAAGACCCACCAAACATTGTTCAATAAATTTAAACCTGTTTAAATTTCGTCACGTAATCATTAAGAAGCCTCTCGTTGCCTGTATGCATAGCAGCCACTGCACCAAGAGCACAAACAGAAGCTCTTCCACAGATAAATGACACTCGCCTGCACCACGTTTAACTAAATTATGTTTTTAATGGCAAGAGAAAATGAACAAAAGTATATGAATTTAAGTCAAGTCCAAATATTGGATAAGCTTCCTCGAACAGAAGCATGTAAGTAAGAACGGTGGAAGTAAGACATGACAATGTTATTTCAGGTGCAATACAGAATCGAGTATCACTACGAATTTGTTAGGATCGGATTCAGGTTGCTTACCCTGAGATCGGGTAACCATCCCTCTTCCGTTCATAGGAAAGACTAAACAAAGAAAATAAGAAAATACTGAATAATTGCTTTCTTCACCCCTGGGGGGCTAGGGTTCTTAAATAGAAAACTACAAACCTGACTTCCAAATACGAAATGACCAAAACGCCCAACAAACTAAAGGGAAAACTAATTAAAAGAAATAAGACAATAATTAAGAAAACAGGTTAATGCTAGACTCGTCTAACATATTGTTTTCCTACGAAAGCGTCTATAACATCACTCTCCTCCTCGGAAAACAGCTTGTGCTCAAGCGTAAAGGAGGGAAACATCTCTCGGAATGTAAGCAGGTCTTCCCAAGAAGCTTCCTCGCGAGGCAGACCCGCCCACTGAACTAAAATCTCCCAAGTGCCGCGGTTGAGGCGAGAACGTAGGACCGCAGAAGGCTCGAGAGCAGAACGACCCTCAGAAACCAGTGGGAGGACAGCAGGGATGACTGGCGGCGATCCCTTGAAGGGCTTCAATAGGCTGACATGGAATACATTATGAAGACGGAAATCCGCTGGTAGTTGAAGACGGTAGGCTACCTCCCCAATACGCTCAATAATCTGAAAGGGACCATAATACTTGGGCAAAAGTTTATGAAGTGAAGATTTTGCCAATGTGCGACGACGAAAAGGATGTAGACGAAGCCAAACCCAGTCATCAATCTGAAAAATCACTTCACGGTGAGTCCTGTCGTACTGAGCCTTCATACGTGTCTGAGCTTGGGCGAGCTTCTCCCGAATGTGAGTCAGGGCATGATCTCGGTCTTGGAGGGCTTCATCAACTGCTGCGACGCGAGCCATACCAGGTTCGTAAGTGAGCATCGACGGAGGAGATCGACCATAAACTACCTGGAACGGAGAGGACTGAAGTGCTGAGTGGAAGGAAGTATTATAACAATATTCTGCCCACGGTAACCAACGAAGCCAGGACTTGGGCTGTTCTCCCACCAAACAGCGGAGATACATCTCCATAGTGCGGTTGACCACCTCGGTCTGCCCATCGCTCTGTGGATGAAAGGCGGATGAAAGAGCCAATTTAGAGCCGGTAAAGGAAAATAACTCAGTCCAAAAACGACTAGTGAAGACTGGATCTCGATCGCTCACAATCGACTCAGGAATTCCGTGCAGGCGAACAATATGATCAAAAAAAACTCGAGCCACGGATGGAGCCGAGTAAGGGTGCGCCATGGCTATGAAGTGGGCATACTTGGAGAAACGGTCAACCACCACTAGGATAACTGATTTGCCTTCAGCGCGAGGTAAGGCATCCACGAAATCCATCGAAATATCGGCCCACACAATGGAGGGAAGGCGCAAGGGCTGAAGTAGGCCGGCCGGTTGTAAGTGTTCGGATTTATGGCGTTGACAAATTAAACAGGCCTGCACATAAGAAGCAACCGAGGTGCGTAGACTCGGCCAATAAAAATCTGCACGGACGCGAAGAAGGGTCTTCTGAACGCCCTCATGCCGTGAATCGTGCGTGTTTGCCAGAATAGCGGGGATGAGAGGTGAATCAGAGCGGATGTAAAGGCGGTGCTTATAAAATAACAGCCCATCCGAGCAAGTCCATGCGTCAGATAATTCTCCTGCAGAGACGCGCTGAAGTAAGAGACTTGTCTCAGCTGAAGATGCCGTGTCACGACGTATATCGTCCAGGAAGGAGGATAATGGGCGAGAAATAGCTAGGAGCTGAACTGTAGACTCGTCACGGCGAGAGAGAGCATCAGCCGCTGTGTTCAGCTTCCCTGATTTATATTCTACCGAGAAATCGTAGCCCAACAATTTACTGATCCAGTGTTGCTGTGGGGAAGTGGAGATCTTTTGCTCGAGGAGGAATTTGAGGCTGTAATGGTCCGTTCGAACAATAAATTTCCTTCCCCAAAGATATGGACGCCAATGTCGAACGGCCTGAGCTAACCCAATAAGTTCCCGCTCATAAGCTGCCAAAGAACTGTGGCGGACTGCTAGCTGACGACTGAAATACGCGATCGGATGTCCCGATTGTTGTAGAACGGCACCGATGCCTGATCCCGAAGCATCACATTCTACAATGAAATCGGAGGAGAAATCTGGCATCTGAAGAACAGGCGCAGTAGAAAGGGCTGCCTTCAGGGATTCGAAGGCCGATTGGGACTCTGTTGTCCAGTGAAAACCGTTGCGCCTTAGCAAGGCGGTCAAGGGGGCAGCCGTAGTGCCATACTCACGAATAAATTTGCGATAATACCCTGCAAGACCGAGAAATCCCCTGAGAGCGGTGACAGACGTCGGAGTAGGCCATGAAGAAATACTGTGGATTTTGTCCGGGTCAACGGATACACCGGATGCTGAGACAAGGTGACCTAAATAAGCTACCCGGGAAGAAGCGAACGAGCACTTGGACCGCTTAAGAATCAGCCGATGTTGGCGTAGGAGCCCCAATGTAATGCGCAGGTGGCGCAGATGCTCTGTTGGAGTCTGACTATAAACCAGAATGTCGTCGAAAAACACCAAGATAAAGCGGCGGAGATGAGTAGCGAAGACCTCGTTCATCAAAGCCTGAAAGGTGGATGGGGCGTTAGCAAGCCCAAATGGCATAACAAGAAATTCGAAGTGTCCATGATGAGTGCGAAAGGCCGTCTTCTCAATATCTGCAGGATCCATACGAATCTGATGATAACCCGAACGAAGGTCGAGTTTGGTGAATAGAGTCGCCCCGTGCAACTCGTCCAATAATTCGTCAACCACCGGAATCGGGAATTTGTCCTTGATTGTTTGTGCATTCAGCTCTCGATAATCCACGCAAAAACGCCATGTTTGGTCCTGTTTACGCACCAAAAGAACCGGTGAGGAGTAAGGCGAACGACTGGATCGAATAATACCTTGGCGTAGCATAAGAGAACACTGCCGCTCGATCTCATCTTTCTGGAGATGAGGATAGCGATACGGTCGAACGACCACCGGGTCAGAACCGTGAGTGAGACAAATGCGATGGTCGCATGATCGGATGGGAGGGAGACCAACTGGTTCGCTGAATAGGTCGCTGTATTCTTGTAATAAGCCCGAGAGATCGGAGAGCTTGTCTTCGGCGGACAAAGTGGTAAGTGTCGGAGCGGAACCTGCAGGAAAAGCAGACAAAATCGCTGAATGGCCCTGACGAGTAAACTGCAGAGTCATGGCGTCAAAGTCCCATATAACACGGCCTAGTGTGCGTAGCCACTGAACACCCAGCACGGCATCCAAACATGGCAGGGGAATAACGAAAAAATCTGCCCGGAATAAGATCCCTGAAATCGAAAATGGAATGTCGCGGCATGCCCCCAAGCAACGGACACGCTCTCCATTGGCCACAGAAACAGATATGGAAGTTGCAGTAGTAGGCTGTAGGCCCAAACGCGATGCGGCCCAGACACTCAAGAAATTATGAGTGCTTCCTGTGTCGACCAAGCTACGTAAAACTTGGGAGGAAAAAGAAGCTGCTAAAGTCAAGGTGGAGGCCTCATTGGAGCCTGAAATAGCGTTGAGTGAAATAGTAGGTTCCGTAGGTTCCTCTTCGACTGTGTCTCCTTCCTGATCATTGGTGGAATCAGCGTCACTGTCACAATATAGCCAAAAAAGGAGCTTGCATGTATGACCGCGAGAAAAAGGCTCATCACAATTATAACATAAACCTCGAGACCGTCGGTCGGCCATCTCAGCACGAGATATCCGTTTAAATGTGCGAGTTCTCAGCGGCGGGGGTCCGGGCTGTCCACCAGCGGAAGGCGCTGATGGTGGTGCGGCGGGGTACATAGGGGGGGGTACTGAGGGTCGGGAGAAACGGCGTGCTCCATAAACAGAAGGAGTAGTCCGTCGTTCATAAGCACGAGCTAAGGCCATGGCCCTTTCTAATGTAGGAGGGTCTTGTAGCTCCACCTCCATTCGAAGCGAGTCCTGTAAGCCAGCAGTGAAGAGATGAACAGCCTGGTCCGGGGTGACAGAGAGGGCCTTGGTAAATAAATGCTGGAATTGCTTCTGATATTGTGTTACTGTTCCCGTCTGTTTCAGATCGATTAACTCCCCCAAAGTATTGGTTCGGGCTGGAGTGCCAAAACGTTCCGTGCAAGAGTATTTAAAATGATTCCATGAAAGCTCCGTCTTTCCATCACGGAACCGTTCATACCAGTCATCCGCCTCCTCCTGTAAATGATAAGCGGCCAGTCCGACCCAACCGTGGAATGGGATATTCTGGCTTTGGAAATAATGTTCGCATCGATTTAGCCACCGATGGGGATCTGATGAACCATCATAAGACGGGAAATCCAAACGGGCACGTATAATAGGCCGTGTGCCCTCGCCGGGATAAGTAATATACGGGCCTGCGAGCTCGGGATCTGCTATCGGATGATCATGACGTGGCCCAAGATTAAGGGTTGCAAGGGAAGCACTGTTTGCTTCGTTTGTAAATCCTCCGAAAACCGGTGGTACCCCTTCCGATCGTGGCCAGGAAGTGACTGCAGGTTGCACCAAGGAGTTTGGAAATTCATGAGCATAAGGCCCCGGCAGTGGCGTTGCTGAGAAGGTGGTCTCATGTGGAAGTGCAACCGGCGCACCGGGTGTGTTGAAAGCCGGTGACGGGTGCACCAGACAGGGGTGCGCAGCTATGCTGGGCGCGCAGTGGCCGACTACGAACGCTGGTGGCGCAGACACCGGCGACGCCATCTGTGCGGCGGTGAACGGGGCAGAGAAGTCGCGCGCGGGCACGGAAAGTGCTGGTGCGGCCTGTGAGACGACGGCAGAAGCAGTCGGCGCGGCCAGCGCAGGGAGTGCTGGGGCAAACTGCGCGGCGGCGGACGACGTGTTTGGCGCGGCCAGGAACGGCGCCGATGCGTACAGCGGAGGCGCGAAGATGTGCGCGGGGTTCGCGTTTTGCGACGCGGCTCCCAGGGCAGCTGCTGCCGAGGGTGGCGGCGCACGGCTGGTCGCGGGCGGCAGAAGCGCGGAGGACGCGCGGGCGGAGGCAGGCAGTGCAGCCGGTGACCCTGCAGACGACGACGCACTGAAATTTAGTGCGTGCGATTCACGCAGGTGTTGCATTAAAATTTCGTGATTTCTTTGAGCCCTTTCTTCGTTTGATCGTGCTTGTTCTTGGTTTGCCCTAGCTTGTTCTTCCATGAATTGCAGCATTCGCTGCATTAAGGGTAACATTGTTGAAATATCTTCTTGCTTAAGCGGAACTGTCGGAGAATCAGATTCCGAAGAGGGATTCGGCTCTGATACCAATTTGTTAGGATCGGATTCAGGTTGCTTACCCTGAGATCGGGTAACCATCCCTCTTCCGTTCATAGGAAAGACTAAACAAAGAAAATAAGAAAATACTGAATAATTGCTTTCTTCACCCCTGGGGGGCTAGGGTTCTTAAATAGAAAACTACAAACCTGACTTCTAAATACGAAATGACCAAAACGCCCAACAAACTAAAGGGAAAACTAATTAAAAGAAATAAGACAATAATTAAGAAAACAGGTTAATGCTAGACTCGTCTAACATATTGTTTTCCTACGAAAGCGTCTATAACAGAATTAGACCTTAAACTTCCTTCTATTTTACAAACATGAAATTTTGTTTTATATTGATAAAAGTATTTTAAGTTGATTTTTAACCTCTCTTGCAATTATAACCTGATATAAACTCTCTCAATCACCACATATGTTTCAAAAACTGGATTAGAATTTACCAGTGATTAGAAATCAGGTCATAACACCACATTGAAAGAAAACCGTCAGATATTCACGTTCGATTTAGCAGATAAAATGATAGTAAAGTTCAAACAATTGACAGCAGAAAAGAAGAAATTTCGTTTGTCAAAAGAAGTAAGTTCTGATCCAGTCGGCTATCGATCTAAATGTGTAGGCATAAATTCAATTTTAGGCTCCCAAAAACAACCTCTAGATAGTTGATGTTTGCCCCAAAATAAGACTACAAACATGAACATTCAAGAGCATAAATAGAGATAAATCTAACCCATGGAAGCTAAATATGAGAAGGTAGACACTACCCAGAATCTGCAGAAACAGAATCACAAGCTCTGATAATCTCAGAGCATAATCGGAGATCATTTTCATTCTTGGTAACTTGGAAAGCTTTAAAGGCCAAGAAAGCAGTCCCCATAGCCCCAGTGTAAAGAGTGTAATCTTTCACACGCTTTCGCGTCAATTCCCATGTTTCCCTCACTACCTGTTCAAACAAATTCTAAATCTAATTCTAAATCTCACCCACTAGGTCTATTTAACGGGTGAATAGTTCTATGTTCTACTGGAGAAATCAAAGCCAGAGAAGCGAAATGGGTACCGTTTCTTTAGCGTTCAAAGCTGCAGATTTGAGACTATCGAAAAGTGCAGATTGAGGAAGAGAAAGGAGCTTTCCGAGTGAATTTGTAGACGTTTCTTCCTCTGATGCTTCAGCTCCGAAATCTGGCATCTCATTTGGGAAGAACCTGTCCGCCATTTTTCTCTGTTTCTCCCAGCGACGATCTAAAATCGAGTTTCACAGTTTTGGAGAGCAAACCTATGATAATCAAAACGATCGTCAAAATCAAATACCAAATATGCCAAAAATCCAAACAAAGAATGAGTTAAAATTCGAACCAAACCCGAAACATGTTCTAACTTTGGGACAAAACTCGACATGTTCCAATTGTCACGAGTTAGATTACAGAAATTTGTATGTTAGAACAAATCTTTCCTTCACACTGAAGATCTTTTATTGTGATTATTAATAAATTCTTTATTTTAATTTACATTTTAAAATTTATAATATAATAATAAAATATATTTAAATTATATTTAAATTAGAGGTTAAGTAATTGAGTTTATAACTAAATTATATTTAAATTAGAGGTATTTAAATTAGAGGTTAAGTAATTGAGTTTATAACTAAATTATATTTAAATTAGAGGTTAAGTAATTGAGTTTATAACTAATTTTAAGATTTATATTATATTTTATTAGATTTTAGAGTTTTTTGACCTACGATCTCAGTTTACGTTTCATAATTTTTTACTTCTAAAAATCGCCAGCGACCCATAAGTCATGATTTTTTTAAAAATATCACTAAGACCGGATTAAAACGGACAGTTCTAATATGATTTTACTCACTCCTACTTAAGCTATATGAATCTCTTTTAGTGTAAGGTCGGTCAGCATTTAAACTAAATTCACCAACCTCATAATTCCGGTTTATTTTTCTAATAAAGTTGGGTATCGAGAACTAAGAGCGGACGCTGGTTGATCCGAGAATAGCTTATTCCAAATGCTAAACTCGAATGTATTAAATTATGATTAATATAATTAATAATTATTTATATTTTAATATAGTAATTAGACTTTGATTAAATTAAAATAAGGAGGCAATAACCTTTGAGATTTTATAATTTATTAAGGATAGTTCTAATGACCCGGTTTCAAAGACGGGCGTTCGGGTAAACCCGAAATCATACGGCCCAACATCGGAACCGATCCACAAGTATTTTATCATCTTCAACCCTCAGTTTGCGCTGCGAGACCCTAGCTAAGGTCGGCGCCGTTTCAGGCTTCACTGGTTCTTGTTGCTTTCTCTAAGCTTCACCTGAGCATAAGTTTTTCTTATTGGTTTCGGAGTCGCTGAGATTTTCTGTTAGCAAGCAATAATACGGTGAGTAAAATAAGATGGGAAAGATGAAAGAGCGGAAGGTGAACATATCCGGGAAGCCGAAGCATTCGCTTGACGTTAACCGGAAAGATGGAGACAAGGATTCTCGTAGCGCCGCCACCGTACGTCGGCTCAAGATGTATAATACGAGGCCGAAGCGCGATCGTAAAGGAACGATTTTGAGAAATGAGTATCAGTCGAAAGAGTTGCCCTGCACGCGAATCCAACCTGATCGCCGCTGGTTCGGTATGTCAATTTACGTCTCATATGCATTAATATGTGGAAATAATTTCTTTGAAGTGAAATTATGGCGAGGGGGAGGCTAACAAGTTTTGCGAGCAGACGTTATTAAAATGCTTGATTTCAAATAGCCATAATTCGAGGAAGGGAGATGCTTCTTATGTATGATTTGTTGTTGAATGGTCATTGAATTCCTGACTTCACAGGAAACACTCGAGTCGTAAACCAGAAGGAGCTTGAAATTTTCCGAGATGAGCTTCAGAATCGAATGTCTAGCCAATATAACGTTATTTTGAAGGAGAAAAAGTTGCCTCTGTCCCTCTTGAATGATCATCAGAAGGTAACAAATGAACATGGATTATGTATTGCCCATTTGCTTGAAATTTCATCTTAGATGCTTACAATATCTTCCGTTTGAGATTGAGTTATTTTCCTCCTGTACTAACTACCCAATTAGGAAGTAATTTTGTAAATTACTCTGAAGATGGCTTTTTGAGACTTGCAAGTTCGGTGATTTTGATGTCTACAACATTATAGCCATTAAGAATTTCCTTTCATACACGTGCCTGTATATGGTTTTGTAGTTTGAAAGATCCAGTGACCAAATTTGAATTCCCTATCCCAATAGAATTCTGGTTTCAGTGGCAACTTATCTGTCAACGATAAGCTAATACATTGTTTTATATCTCTTTTTAGCAATCCAGAGTTCATCTTCTGGATACTGAGCCATTTGAGGATGCATTTGGACCAAAGAGGAAGAGGAAGCGTCCAAAGCTCTTGGCTGCTGATTATGAGGCATTACTTAAAAAAGCTGATGGTTGCCATGGTGGGATTTTTTACTGCGTTTTTATTTTGATTAGTTTTCCGCTTTTCCCTACATAAAAAGGAAACGGGTAGTCACATTTCTTCTTGACTTGTTTTGATGCCAATATTCGAATTTGAATGACAATCCGTTTCTTACCATTTCCAAGCTCCTAAATGTGATTAAACTTTACTTTTCTTATATCTTACAAGATAGTGCTGTTTACTTTATAGATGCGTTTGAGGAGAAACATGCTGCTAATGAAACTGTAGAAGAGAATGAAGCTGATGGCTTTAAGGATCTTGTTCGACATACAATGTTTGAAAAGGGTCAAAGTAAGCGAATATGGGGTGAGCTCTACAAGGTTATAGACTCATCTGATGTTGTTATCCAGGTAATATTTCTTTATTATTCTTCATTGAACAATTGTATTGTACGACCATAGTACGTATTTCCTTCAAATGTAGTTTGCAATAATTAAGGTTTTCTATAATGTATTAAAATATAATGTTGATTGATTTATTTTCCTTAAATCTCTGATTTACAGTTTGTTTCATCAACCTGATTTGGTTTTGGTTTCCACAAATTAGCAATGTTTTTAGAGTTAAGACAATTAATCAATTTTTTGACCTGTTTTTATTACCATATCTTCTTATGTGCTAGCTTTGATTTCATATCATGCCAAATTCACAGCTTTTAGACCTTTTTTCTCTGAAGTGACGTTTGATTAGCGATCTTTAATAGTTGATTATTTCAATTTTTCTTGCAGGTTTTGGATGCTAGAGATCCCCAAGGAACTAGATGTTACCATTTAGAAAAGCATCTGAAAGAGCATTGCAAGCACAAACATATGGTTCTTTTGTTAAATAAGGTCAGTCCCATTTTACAGAAAGAAATTCTGAAAAATTGTTTTCACTATTTGTCTTGAATTTTCTGCTCTTCTGATGAAGTTGCTGAAGGATTATTCTGCTTGGTTTTTTATCAGTGTGATTTAGTTCCAGCGTGGGCAACAAAAGGCTGGCTCAGAGTATTGTCCAAAGAATATCCTGCTCTAGCATTTCATGCGAGCATCAACAAGTCTTTTGGAAAGGTATTGCATCATTTTGTATTATGACTGCAAAAGTCTGCTTGCAATTTGCATGTATATATTAGTATATTTTTATCACTTGATTTCAACTTAAATCACGATGATGTCGCTTAGGGATCTCTTCTATCGGTGCTGAGACAATTTGCTCGCCTGAAAAGCGACAAACAAGCAATTTCAGTGGGATTTATTGGTTATCCCAATGTTGGAAAGTCATCTGTTATCAACACACTCAGGACGAAAAATGTAACGTTTCTTCTATTTTATCTCTAATATTTTCTATTAACATTTTAGATTACCTTGTTTTATATGAATCACTATCTTTGATGACTCAGCTTTCTAAAAGCTTTTAATTTTACTTTCTAATCAATATTAGTATGTGGACAGTGGCTGCTGAAAAATTTAATCCATTATAATGCAATACACTTGAATAGTAATGTGCTCGGTAAAGAAAATTAGAGGAATAACAAGAGTAACAAGCAAGAGACAAAAATTACCTTGTTTTTTAAACTTTCTTTTGTAGGTTTGCAAGGTTGCTCCCATCCCTGGAGAGACGAAAGTGTGGCAGTATATAACCCTTACAAAGAGGATATTTTTAATTGATTGCCCTGGAGTTGTGTACCAGAACAAAGACACGGAAACAGATATTGTGCTTAAGGGAGTGGTAAGAATATTTTCTTTTGCCTCTTTTCTCATTAAAATGCTACCTTTGATTCTTTTTCCCCTCTTTCTCATTCACATATCTTA
Source organism: Begonia fuchsioides (assembly GCA_003255005.1). Classification (NCBI taxonomy): domain Eukaryota; kingdom Viridiplantae; phylum Streptophyta; class Magnoliopsida; order Cucurbitales; family Begoniaceae; genus Begonia; species Begonia fuchsioides. Next base: position 195,772 of record QAOC01029349.1, on the reverse strand, counting down.
AAAGCTTTTTTCTCCCATCTCCTTGAGTATTTCCTATTTGGATCTGTTGTTTCTATTTTAATGTAATCCCCTTGTGTATTTAATTTTAACCATTTCATTTTGCCAGGTACGGGTCACAAATTTGGAGGATGCGTCTGAACATATTGGAGAAGTCTTGAAGCGCGTGAAGAAAGAGCACCTTGAAAGAGCCTATAGAATTAAAGAATGGTAAATAATTTCATGATTATTTTAGCATTGTTATCCCCAATGGTTTGCTTGCTTTATAGTTAAATAACAAGGTCTCAAAAATTATTTCAACGTCAACAATAGTTTGATAGTGTCAAATGTTAATTTTCACATCCTATGTCGTTTCCAGATTTCTCTTACATTTCTTTTTGGCATATGTTGTTACTTTTATAGGAAGGACGACAATGATTTCTTAGTTCAGCTGTGCAAATTCACTGGCAAATTGCTGAAGGTACAAAAATCTATGCATTCTATTTAGAAAATTACAATGCTGTGCAAAGTTGGAGTTGGGATCTAAAAATTAAAAAAATCTGTATGTCAAAGCTTGTGGCCTTTTCAAAGAATTAAGGTTGTTGATAGTGCGACATGAATGGATAATAGTATCTTTCCATCATTATTCCTTCTTAAAACAAGGGTTAATTATACTTAATACTTTGAACGTTTAGGGTGTATTCACCGAACATTTTGAACGAATTTTTTTAATAATCAACACCTCAAGTCTTTTAATTTTGCAGACATCACCCTAGAAGTTAAATTTTTGTAACACTAATTTATCTCCTTTATGACTCACCAACCCTACTCAACCATAATCTCTTCGTCGTTCGTCAATTATTTTTTTTTATAAATGCAAGTTTAATTTTAATTTTTAGTTTTATTTTTTGAGCGTTTGTATCAAACTTGAGCTAAATATTTAATTTTAAAGAATATGAACTAATGATTGTTTACAATTGATAAATTTGTGTTAAAATTTAATATTGAGAGTGTTGCATGCAAAACTAAAAAGTTTGAAGTAATGGTTGTTAGAAAAACGTTCAAGGTGTCCCAAGAAGTTAATACTTAAAACAACAATGGCAATGTTGGTTTCTGTTGATGTCAATTATTAAGCATTTTGTTTTTTTATGACTTCTAGATTTGAGTTTATAAATCATTGAACCTGCTTTTGATGATCAATGACTGTGCAGGGCGGCGAACCTGACTTGACCACTGCCGCAAAAATGGTCCTTCACGACTGGCAAAGGGGTAGGATACCATTTTTCGTCCCACCTCCTAGACTCGAAAACTCGGCCGAGGAACCAAATAATTACGGTTTAGACAAAGAGATGGGGGAAATTGAGGAGAAGGCTTCTTTAGCTTTTAAAACCATTGCCAGTGTGATCTCATCTCAGCAGCAAAAAAATGTCCCCGTCCAAAGAGATCTATTCTCAGAAAACGAGTTAAAGGGCGACTCATCATTTGACCCTAATCCCGCCACTATCAATGAAACCAAGGATCAGCTTCTGGCAACTGGGGAAGAGTCGCCGGAGCAGTCATCGGAAAACGAAGATGAAGACTCGGAGTGACCTAGAAATGAATTTATATTTATTTCCTTTTTGTTTATTTAGATGATTATTGCTATGCACCTGCAGAATATGATCATGTTATGCATTTTTGTGTTGGTTAAAGGTAGATTTGCTTTTACTTTTATGTCAATTGCCTATCTGAATGCTTTTTTATATGGAGAATTCTTTATTTTTGATAAATATTTATTTATTATTATTATTATTGTATTTTAACGTTATTACCACTTTTCATGTCGTGACTTGCCACCTATTTAAACTCCTAATTGATTAATTTGCTAAAATTAAAAAAATTATTCATACTTGATGTCACATGTCACGTATAGAAGTTGCAGTTGCAAACACTTCGTCTATACCTTGCTAGAATTACGTAAATCGGTTCAAATGTTGTAAAATCTAATCAAACACGCCAAATAAAACCGAATTAGCAATCATGTCTAGAGCCGATAAATAATCTAGATATTGCAAGTTAAGATCGAGCTTGAAGCGAAACTTTGAAATCATTCCAAATGACTGGATCCTTGCGATAATTTCAAACTGCCGACCACACACAGCATAATTCTAAAAATATAGTTTGTTTGTACGATGTTGTCTGAGTCCAAAATCAGCGATGAACAACCTCATAAAGTTGTAGAGAGCAGAAAATATAGAATTTATAACGAATCAGCATTGATTCCGCAGAAATTAAGGGGCACAATCGACGGTTCGAAAATGAAATGCGCTCATGTTTTTTAAATAAATATATCGTGTGACAATAATGTCTCAATTGTTAACGTACAAAAAAATTAAACTTCGATCTTATGATTGAAATATTGTATATTTTCGAGTCGGACATCGATATCAAACTCGAAACGGACTTAATTAGCAGGAAAATGAAGAAAAAGTTTGATTTTATTTAGAATTATTTAAGCTTGTGAAGCTTATATTATGAAAAGCTTGGTGACATATTTACTGCTTATTGGGGACACGTGGCATGGTTTGAGTGGCTGCGTTGGGAGAGCTCTGGGCCCCATTTTTCATGTTGACATTCTGGGCCATGTTGGTCTGAGCCTGGTTGCAGGTCTGGCAGCCGTAGCTCGGTTGAGTTGGATAGCATGGGCTCGGGTCACAAATGGATACATATCCGGGGCACGGGTATTCCACTACGGTAACTGGTCCATTCGGATTTTGGCATGCTCCGGATACGCTGCAGTCAAATCCAAGCCCGAACCCGAATCCTTTCCCTCGTAGATGAGCTGACCCGGATAATGGATGCTTGCCGGTGCCGAAAGGCATCATTTTTCTCGATCGAGGGTCGTCATTTACGACATTAATGGAGTTTGAGGAAGCTTTGTTTGGATTAGCAAAGCTCTTTTTCGGGAAGCGAACGCCGTCGTCTTCTCCGGCGCCGGTAATGGATTTGGAGGAAACTCTGTTAGTGTTAGCGAAGCTCGGGAAGTTATCGTCGTAGTCGTCGTCGTCTCCATCGCCATTAATGGAGCGGGAGGAAGCTCCGTTGGATTTGGCAGAGGTGAAGCTTAGGCAGAGAAAAACACAGAGACCCACAAAGGCAAATTTAACAAGAGCCATTTTTTCTCTTTCCCCACTTCTTAATTATAAAGTTGATATATGGATTACAAACGAAGATTAGCTTGCTTTATACTCTGAAAACTACGCTTGCTGGTTTAGAGCGAAAGAGAGCGGTGTTTTGCAGAATTGGGGTCATGATCTCTGTGTGACGCAAGTTTCCCTTTTCTATCTGTATTAATCGACGAAGAACACACAGAGAGGGTGAATGTTAGTTCAGAGGGTTTCATGTCGGAAGTTTTAAGATTGTCCTGTCATCTACCGACAAAGATAAACACGCGAAACGAATCAACGGATAGTAGAAAACACGGATTCGGTGATGGAATAATTCAGGTTAAGTATATAATCCAAGATATTATAAAGTTAGTAAATCATATTCAACTAAGGTAAAAAAAACCCCACTTTGGCAGCTTAGCTATAAAAATACAAGAAATTCTCTTTCCACTCTGTTTTAAACCAACTAGAACATCATATTTACAAACTAGAACTGAAAACAAGATCAACCCGAAAAAAAAAAAAAAAAAACGTTCAAAGAGGAGGCCCTTGAGTCAGTCTCTGCATCTCATTTTGATCACTCAAAGTCTCGATCAGAAGCGGAGGAGCATACTGAGCCGTCCCCTGATGTTCCTCCGAATCCTGGCAAAATGAGAGGATTATAGTATCGATCGACATCTCCACCACTCCAAAGAAGAGAGACGCCACTACATAGCCTAGACCCCAACAAACCTGCACCCGAAAAACCGAGCATAAACCAAACCTTATCCACAAAAAAGATCGATTATTCTGTACGTTTCGGATTTCATGAAATCGTACCAGGACCGGGGAGAGAGGGGAAGAGATCTTGTCGTGGGCAGATTTGTATTTGTGGCTATCTAGCATTAGAAAGGCAAAAACAGCACTTGAGAGACTAACGCATAATTTTCCGAGGAAGAGAATCACGTCCCCTATAACATTCACTCGTCCGATCCGGAGAATGTTATTCATGATCAATTTGGTCGCTATTTCCGAAGCCTTGCAAAAACTCTTACCCGTTATGGCGATCTGAGTTTACGAGAAGAAGAAATCAGAATAAACGATAAAACATTTGAAAAAATAAGAAATTTTAGTGAGTAGGAGATTTTTACCATAATATACGCATTTCGATTTACGGATTTGATCATCCACTCGACGCTTTTCAGGCAAAACTGCGACGAATAAAATGCTGCCTTCCCGATCCAGCTATTGGGCATTGTGTTAACAACTTTCAGTCTACGACGAATAGACTCGAGCATGAAACGAATCGATTCAACAAATGTCACAACCAACGAGCCAAGTGCCATTGACCCGAGGCTATATCTTGTTAGCCGACGCATTGATGAGAAGACTGGAAGGAAAGGAATCTCGGGCTGCAAAACAAACCACGAATTCAGTGTGAAGAAAAATATTAATATAATATATAAATAATTAAATTATCTTTCACTCGTTAACTCGAACTATTAAGTTAGTTAGTAATTCATCTTGGTATCAAATATATAGATAGCAAGTTTGATCCTAGATAAAAATAAAAATTTCATTAAAAAAACTCACATATAAAGATAAAAAAATAATCTATATGTTAATAGAAATATTAAAATAATATATAAATAATTAAATTATCTTTTACTGATATACTCGCACTTTTAGATCATTTGGTAATTTTATCATTTAGTACTTTATCACAGACATCCTAAGATTATCAAATGACATATAAGCTAAGAAAATGTTAGATTCTGAAACTCATGTGAGAAATTTAAGGATTTTGGCAACTAACCGATGTTTCTCCTCGAGCCCAGTAATAGGAAGCTACCGAGCCAGCTATCACAGTGGAAGAACACGCTATGAGGAATTGAGTCGTCCAATAACAACCGAACAGGTGGAAGAGAATAGCAAATCCAATATGAGGAGTGTAATGAATTCTATAACCACAACATCGATCGCAGTTGAGCCGTTTGGAGGCAAGATCGTAAGCACAACAGTTGGAATTGCAAGTATTCTGGACAACATGGCCCGAACTAGAGAGATTGAGAGCAGCCGAAAACCAAAACATGTAAAAGATTGCGAGGATCGCATATGGTATGATTGGAAAAATTATGAGCGCTTGAACTTCTCCAATGGCCTTTGCCGCAACCTGAGTGAAAGAAATTTTATTTTGAAAACATTCGGAGATTTTCATCAATGATGTTATAATATGAAAAGAACCTTCATATGAAGATTCAGTGTCCCAGTTATCGTTAGGCTCTTCATATTCATAAAAAATAAGAAAGAATTTTGATGAATGTAAATATGGGTCATAAAAATTGTCTTCTCACCTTAAGAACAGATGTAGCCATGAGGATTCGTCGGATAATAGCAATGGAGGTAAGAACAGAAACGATCATTACAATTGTCATAAAAACAGTGACCGCGCGAAGATGAGTCAGCTCCTGAAATATTAGAAATGTTATAAAGATATCTTCAAATCGATAAACTAAAAAAATACATATATGAATAACTAACCCTTCCGAACACTTGGATATAAGGATCGTGCTCACCAATAATTGGAGAAATCGCATCGTTCCCTATCCATCCAGCTACGATCAAGTAGTATAATTCGCATTTAGTTAGAAAAATCGATACACCTTATCCAATTATTATCACTACAAGACCAATAATTAGTATATTTATATAAAAAAACTAACCTTTAAGATAGTAGAACATTGTGACTGATATTATAAGGACATTAAATAGAACAACAGTAATCCAAGGCATTGCAATAACAAAATGCCTAATCATGAGAAGCCAAATCACAGCCAAAAATAAAGGCAAAATTCCTCCACAGACGATCATCACAGGCCACGCTTTTCCAATATCGGCCATATATCGCTGCAAAAGCAAAAGATAAATAAGTAGCAAATGCATCTAGGGCCTAGCGGTGTTCGTAGTCCAGGTTATTGAAAATTAAGACCGGTAGAACCGGACCAGATCTTGATCATATATTTGGTTCAGTCTTAGTTTGGTTATGATCTTTCTCATAAAATATTTTTTTCTTACAAAAATAAATTCAAACAAATTAAAATTAAAAAAAAAGTCTTAAAATTTACAAATTGACATAACATATTTGAGAAAAGTATAAAGACATAATAGATTCTTGAATTATATCAAACTAACCTAAAATTTTCAACAATTAAATTAAAATTTAATAACAAAAAAATTACAAATTTTAACTAATAACTACTTAATGATACGGTCTGCGTTTATTGGTTTTACTACATTGGACTCGGAACCGAACCAACTAAATTAGTTCTACACAATGTAAGACGGTTAAGGAACTAATATAGGTTTATAACCGACCAAAAATAGCCCAAATATTTTGATTCTGGTCCAGTTTCATGGTTCAGTTCCGTTTTGAACACCCCTAAATGCATCGAATTTCAAGAAGTAATATAAGCTCTATCATAATTTGAATAAAATTTAATGGATTTGTATACCTTGATGACAGCTGACCGAGAATTAATGGATTTATGAATAGATTTATCGATAATAATGTCATCATTGATGTTTACTCCACCCATCATCTGCCAATGCCTAAGAGATACATTAGATGCACGAACAACATATTGACAACTCCAATGAACTGGTGAAATATATAAAAAAACAATTATCAATTTTAAATCATATTAACGAAATGAGTTTAAAAGTGAAAAGTATACGAACCATTTACACTCGGAAATATGACAGGATAACAAGGACCCTGAAGTTGAAGAGAAGTATTTCTCATTTCTGGAGTAAGAAACTCAAAGTAATCGTAGTTTCGGTCGATCCAATCATCCATGGAAAGCTTGATATCGCTTTCCGGATAATCACAAACCCAATTGAGAGAATCTTCGGACGGGATAGGGCAATCCAATAAGCATATAGTTCGAGCATCGGACAACATGAAATCACTGTTCTTTAGACCACTAAGATAAACCTGGTTAGGATTTAACCAATATCGAAGTTCTAATTCAAGAAGACCCGGATTGGCATGCTTGTCTCCACACACATTTCCTTTGTAGTCCAGCCCATAAGTAAGTCTAGCGATTGGAAAATAATGAAATAATTGCTGTAAGAACGTGAAGAAAAGCAAATCAAGAAAGAAGAACATAAAGCTCTTTACTCTTTCATCTCATAAGTCTCTTTAACAAGCAAAAAAAAAAACAAGATAAAACACCATCTTTACATTATATACAGCAGAATAAACACATGTATTTTTAGTCCGAGCAGCTAAAAACTAGAAACAAGTAATATAACTAAACAGAATTATTTCAAAACATAGAATGCAGAAAAACAATCAACAAAGGAAAGATTCCTTACCTCAATGGATTGCCTTGGTTGAATCCGAAGCTGGAATTAACGATCATAGCAACCCAGACAGCAATAAAAACGACAAGAAACATAATGTCTCTGCATTTCCTGTTATGCCTGATGATCCCACCCATCTGGGTATTTCCATCACTCGATGGAAACCTCCCAATCACAGCTCCCAAATGACCACTCATCTCCAAGCTCAGTTAGAGAGAGAAAAAGATGAAATTTCAGAAAAAAGGAAGGAGCTTTTGAAGCTAGAGAGAAGGAGAGAGCGGGAGAGGGGCAGTGGAAGAGACTGAGAGAAGGATTGAAGCTAAGAAGAGAAAGGTTTGCTTGTGTGAAAGTTCTATAAGCAATAAAGTAAAAGGGGTTTCAGATTTAGAACATTTTCAAGACAAAGATACTGTGACATTTTTTTTAAAATTTAGATCTCTCTTTCTTGTCTTAAGCATGTTCTTAGAAATGTTATAATTTGATCTTAATTTTAAATTTATCCATTTGTCAGTGTGGAGTGGCGTTAGTCCACCGCCGTCTGATGACTGTCGGATCGGGTTGATCACGGAGATATATAAAGTTTCACGTAGATCAACGAGCCTAACAAAAGGGTAACTACACATCTGAGATGTACAGAAACAAAACCTGAAGGCGTCCTTTCAGGCAGATTTACCGGGTTTGGTTTTTTAGACTTAGTATAATTATTATTAGATAATAAGATCCTGTCAAATAAATAATAATAATAATATAATTATATTTTTAATATATTTTTTTATTATACTCGATAAAATATTAAATATTTATCACTTTAATTAAATTATAATTAATATTTAAATATAAATAATTATTTATAATATTTATTGTATTATTTGATAAATTTACAAAAAAAAAATATAATTTATGATTAATTTTTGTAAAAAATTAAAACAAAAAATTGAAGAATAATCCATCTTTGGTTCATGTTTCTAAACTCCTAACAAATTCAGGCAGATATCAAGCATAATATGCAGCTACTCCCCTCCAACAGATTACATACCTCGCTTCGATAGCTGCATAGACTGATAATTGTATCTTACGTTACAAAACACTGGTCGAGGAATCTCCGACTGCAAAAAAGATTCTACTGGCTCCAGCCGTGACCATTCGAGCGGTCGAGGCTGTGTTTTGTCGATCGTTTTTTTGAACTCTTCTCTTTGACGGATCCATTTTCTTTTTGTCTGCTCTTCTTTTTTACTCCATTTTCTTTCATCTTTTTTCTAAGCCTTTCCTTCAAAGAACTTTTCCTCTTTTTCCCCGAAGAATGTCCTCCGTCTCTTTCCGCATCGCTGTTCCATTGAGGGAATGGCTCGTCATCCTCGTGCTGCCAACTGTACATGCTTTCTCGGGGATCTTTGAAAAGTTGTTTTAAAGGCTGGTCTGCTCTGGGAAGTAGCATATTAGAACCAATTTCTCCATTAGATCCTCCTTTTCTATCTCTTAAAACCGGGTCTGGTCGAATTATCGTGCCGAGAATACACCTAGCGGATCCGAGGTTCAAGATGATCTTGTGATTTGTTAAGCTGGTATACCCCATAGCAAAAGCAGATTTGATCTGCAATCATACAAAAATATAGCACGCAAAAGTTGAGGAGATGCTCAGACTCGTTTTAGAAAAGTGAAATTTGGAAAAATTAATGATTGGAGAACTAAAAGCTAAATAATAACTCAGTTTCACTAGTAATGTCAAGGGGGAAGCTCAATTAAGGAAATTTAAAAAAGCAAAAAGATAAGCTGCCAATACATACAGTGATGCAGATAATCGAATAAAGTCATTGTAACATTCAAAGTATCTAAAATTGAAAATCTAATCGAAATGGAACATTGATCGAACAAAAATTAAAACCAATATTTGCTTCAATAAACCCTCAGGGTGTGAAAGAATACGGAAGATGCAAACCTGAGAATAATTGAAAGAGTTCTTCCCAATGTCATTGTCTGGTGTCTGTTTTCAAAATTCAAATTTGTTTTAGTATACAAAACAGAGTAGAGGATCTATAATGCTAAGTCATCTCTTTATTTCAGGAGTTATTAAATGTTTGGTAGATTTAATCATCAAAACAATATAAAAGAAAAGGTAAATGCCATGTAACAGACATTTCGAATTTTAAAAGTCGTCAATCGACATTTTGAACTCTACCATAATTTTAAAGAACACTTAATCATCACGTTTTTATTTGATTTTAAAGATTTTTGTCCATTTTGTTGACATAATGAATCATTGAAACTAATAAAGTTTAAAATATTATAATTTGATGACATTTTTTGTTTTTTAAATTAATCAAATTAAATAAAATGTAAATTTATTTCATAGTTCTGCAAATCGTTAAAATTTATTAAATTAACCAAAATTACTAACAAATTGACAAATATCTTAAACTTAACAAAAATGTGATGAAATAGTATTTATTGAAACTATAGTAACATTCAAAGTATTGATTGACGACGATAAAATTTTTGAGGTATCTCCTACAATAACCCACATAATTAAGGGGGTAAATATCAATTTACATTAAAAACCAATAGAACAACCAAATGAATAAAGAAGAATTTTCATCATATAACATTATATACGGCAAAAGAACAATTGAATATCAGACAAAAGGTCGACCCGGTAGGTTTCTGAAACGTGTTAAAACAGACAGTAGCAAAAAACTAAAACTGATTCTTGCAGGCAATTAACAAAAACCAAAACAAAGCATCAACAAATATTACCTGTGGATCCTCGATAGAAATAATCAATGGTTGGCCTTTAACTACAAACCTACAGAATAGAAAGTATTAGATGATAATCTTGAATAAGAAACTTATAAAGCAGATCCTTTAAATGGAAAAGAATGAATTTACCCTCTGCTAGTTTTTGAGAAAAAAGCATGGGTCCCACTGCAAGTTACACCAACATCACTTGCGTTCAATTTGCGTCCATAAAAATCAAAGAAGTGCACCTATTATCCACAGATGTTATAAAAAATGATTTCAATGACTATTAATTTTCTCTCCACATTGGCTACATACCAGAAGGGAGCCCAGATTTTGTTCTGGAACACGCTGGAATCCATAGAGATTCTATGCAATAAGATAACCAAATAAGAATATTGGAGGGAGGGAGGGATAAAAGTAAGATACTTTCCTTTTGGTAACTTATAAGAGCAATACTTGTACTGTATAAGGGCACCTATTGTGAGCAAAGTAGAGTTCAAACTACCAACCTGCAGCATTGCTATAATCATGGTAAGAAGTGCATAAGATCCTAGTCCACCAGAGTACACCTGTATTATTAAATAGAAAACTTCAATAAGATTAACGGGGAACTTCAGATTGGTAACTTTCAGATTTATAATAGTATCAACTTAATAAGCAAGCAATGAAAACTAGGAGAACACATTTACCTCATTAAGCTCTCTTTGCTGCAAAAATACTTTCAAGATCAAACATAAAGGTCGCAATGGAGGCCATTTTTCCATTGCATTCTGACAAGATCAAAGGAACAAAATTTAACCTAAGTCAACCCATAAACCAAAAAAATGAATGTAGCCATTCTTTAAAAAAAATATAACGGAACAATGAAAGGGAACCCAAGAACAACTAAATACTGTGTACAACTAAATACTGAAATGCTTCAATTTATATAGGACCGTGAAGTTGAAAGGGAACCCAAGAACAAAAAAAGGGAACTTTAATGCACATAAAAGACATTTTTGGTAGGATCTAAGCAATGAATTTCATGTTCAAAATTAATACTTACGAAAATTAATTACATAAGCTACATTTACCAATCAGAGTTACCAGCTAGACCACATAGGCCAAACAACTTTTTATAGCCATAAAAAAATTAGAAACAGCTTCAACTTTTCTCGTTTCAATATTCAGGCAGAACTTTTATACAAGGATAGATTCAAACCTTAATAAAGTCAGCAGCCATGGGTCCATTTTGGGCGTCAAAACTTCAAAATAATCATTCAGACAATAAGAAACTTTAACATAAAAAACAAACTACGCATGTAAAACGTGAGCTTATCTTCTCAATGAAACTTCAAAGCGCACCTTATGTCAAAGGAAAAATTACTCTTTGTCTCAACAAATTTAATAATTGGGACACGAGCCTTTCCAATCACCTACACATTGAACAAGACTAAGGTTTCAACTATTATTCATTACATTGATAAAAACCTTCAAAGATTATACCTGAATCTTCTTGGCCACTCCACCTCGAGATAAAGCCCTAGAAAGTGCTCGTAAACCAAGCTGTGGAGTTGGAGTTCCTGATCCTAGAATGACAACCTGCAATTAAATATCAATTTGACTCAAATTTCAAGACACAAATATGTTTTTTTTGCTGTCCGTATTCCAAGAAACAGTCAGCCAAACGAGAAATATATTGAAGAAACAATTATCCCAATGATCATATAAAAGATAAAAGATTATCATTTTTTTCATATCTGAGGTCTGACGATTAATCGCTGACTCAAAGATGTAGTACGCCAATCATGGTTCTGCATCAGGCAAAAATATAATGTTGTATTCAAGATTTTCTTACGAAGTACATCATTTTATTTTTCTTTTTATAGAAGTGTGGCATGGTATATTATTACTAGCCAAAATACACAACAAATTCTCTGGTTTTGTACATCTGAAAAGAAAATCTCTTTTTTTTTCTTTAGCATTCTAGATTTGCTTGTGAATCATGAAAAGAAATATTGTTTCCAGCCAATAGAACTTTTATTTTATCAACGAACTTACATCAATATCACTAGTAGGAAGATAAAGCCCAGTACGGAAAGAGCCAAAAACTTCAACCTGCCAAAAAAGTTTAAGAAAAACTTTATTGCGTTCAGGATTGAAGGAGACATAGGAAACTACACGAAAGACAGAGAGGAATGAAAAGCATACATTACAATGAGGCCATATGTGTTTGACAATATCAAATACCCTTTCTATAGCTGTGTTACGGGCAGTTTTCTCGTCTGGAGTTGGAGAAAGAAAGTCACAGAAATCAACTATTTCTGCAGCTCCATCATACATATGAAACAAGTGTTGATGAGAATATTTTCTAGTAATGACACGCAGAAATCATAAAGATATTCATATGCTATTCATGAAAGCTATTTTACATAAGAAAGAATGAAAAGACCTACAATTCAGCAAAATTTTATATTTTAATTAATATATCTTGAAGAATCAATTCTTCTTCAAAAACTTATCCAAGGATGAAGCAAATAGGAACTCAAAATTTTACTGAAAGAAATAACCACCATTCTAAATAGATGGTCTAAAAATACCCTTTCTAAACGGAAGCTTTAAACCAATGCAACTCCATAAAATCTTAAACAACGAAACAAGTTGTTATAAAACAACTAGCTTAACAAATTAAAATTAACTCCATGCGAGTAACAGTAACAGTGATGCTCAAATAATGTTCGTACCAAAAACAAGTTCGCATGTAGAGACATTAAGAAAGTAAGAACAGTTAATAAAACTACCAAAAGAACAAGCGATGAAGAGGAAAAGAAGTCAAATAAAACGACGCATCTAGTGAAAAAAAAAACTAAAAAAAGGGTGCCTTAATCGAACATTAGAATTGATTAACAAAATTTGTAAATCTAACAAACTAAAGAACGAGACAAAGAATAAGGAATTTATCATAACTGAGTTTAGATTACTAAATTACTACATTTGAAAAAAAACAAATCCTCTATATAATAACTATCAACAAGGTTCTTCCCACAAGCTACAGCTTCCAACTAATTCAAACAAACAACAACAAAAAACTACCTTTATGCAGCTGAAGCATAGGGCTCTTAAATTTATTATTGCCGCTGAACCACCCATCTTCAAGCTTCGGCTCGGCCTCTCGCGCAGGCGTTCGGGGAACTTCTTTCAAATCTCGTCGCCCACTAGAAGAATCTAAGATTCCATCACTCTTCTCAGAACCGACGTCTAGGGAAAAGAAATCAGGCGCAGCGGTCGCGGTCGAAGACGCGTCGCCGGTGGAGAGAGTGATCTCGTTGCGAAAGACGGAGTACGGCTCGAACGTATCCTCGGACGGCAAAGAATCAAGCACCGTCCCCGATGTGGTAACGGCGGCCAGAGAAAGAGGGTTGAGAGTTTCGTAGACAACACTCGGCACAGGCCCTTCCTCCATCGCCGGCCAGGCAGAAAGAGAGATTTTCTAGTTTAATAGATTTGTTTGTTTAAGGCTTAGGTTTAGCACGGTTGGTCGTGTTCTCTTTATTAAATATATATTGATTAATTATATAGTGACAGGTTAAGTATGATAAAAAAAAAACATGATATTTGTTCTTTGATTGGATTAATATTTAACATATAATAAATATTAATTCAATTACGTAAAAACATGTTAAATGATAAAAAAAAATTATAAAATTATTCCTTATCTAATTTTCAAAAATAATATTCTTAATATTTTAATAATATTAATCATATAAAACACTGAATTACATAATATAACTCCACGTCGACCGATCAACGACCAACGACAGAAAAACACGCTCAAACTGTGCCAAATTTATTTTCAAATATCTCTTTCACTCTCTCATCTTTGTATTCATCTTTAACCTAATCTCGTTCCTTCGACTGAGGAACGAAATTCGCGTTCCTCGAATAGGTTGACAGTATTCTTTTGACGGACTGTTAACCTGCACGTGGCCCATTTCCGTTACAATTAACTCGGATTTTAAATGGAAGGTAATAAATGTAGTTTTTGAATAGTTCAACGTATTGAATGAAACGTTTTTTAGTTCAACGTAAAAGTTGCAACATACCCTATAGTACAAGATATTATAGGTAATTTAACCTATTTTTAAATAAACATCCAACAATTTAAAACATTTATTCCTTGTCTCGCAATATTTCTGCGTCGTTTTAAATTTTTATCTTCATCAATGTTTAATATTTCATCTTGTACCTTATCGATTTCGAGTTTGAATCGAAAATACTTCGTACTTCGGTGTTTCATTTGCAAAGTTTTTCTAAAGTGCATCTCGGGATGATAGTTTGATGTTCGGATACAGAAATTTAATGTGCGATTGAGAAAGTTCAAAATCGAAACATGTTTGCAGATCCATACAAGAAACACAAACTTCCTATTTTTCTCCAAACCCATTTCCTCGGAAAGCTTTCGGTAGGATCGAGCTTATGAAATCACCCATAGAGCATGAACCGGCCTCCGAGCTTTTGCTGCACGAAAATGACGATCGCTAACATAATGGACACATGAAAAATGATCACATCCCATCCATTCGAGTAGAAGATATCGTTATGATTCTCGTAAATAAACGAAGCGTTCAAATGTCGAGGGGCTCGCCGTTCTTCGCCTCGAAAGAAATTGTAGGCACGAGGCAAGAGTCGGACGGCGGTATTTCCCATATAAAACGACGAGGAAAGGAACTTCCCTTCGAAGTTTCCGAACCCGTTGACGAGGATTTGAGGCAAAAGAAATCCGTCCACGGCCAAACCCCCCACGGATTTGAGATTCCTCCAAAAATTAAGACCGATAGGATAATTCTCCAAGCGAGCGACGATTAATATAACCATGCTTCCCAATGTGCCGTGTATCGATAAAGTTACGATCAAAGCCTTCTTTTCTGCTGCCCAAATTTCGGCCCGGCTTTCGTCGGTCGATCTTGCCGACCATGATAATATGAGTAGATAGAATTGAAGCAAGAAAGCCACCATTTTTACCACTCTTATGGCCACTTGATCAGCCATTAACCACCCACCAGCTTCAAACAAAATCTTGTCTTGGTCTTGATTTTTTACAAATAGAGCTTCAAAGGTTAGAACAAGAGGCACCAAATAGCCTAGAGTGAGAAGGATAAGCAAGGAGATGGAAATGAAGGGGAGAAATTGCGGCCGTTTTTTGACATAAAAGAGCTGTCGAACGATGAACAAACAAGCGAGTGTCGTCGATATAAGAACCACAACGATTTCCCAATCCAATCTCTCCATGGACTCTGTGGCTTCGGTCCTCCCAAAAACAATCGATTCAAACTCGATTGTCTCGAAGTAAAGAGAGTCCGAACGAGTTCTCAAACTCTCGATGCTTCCAGTCGTATAAGTTTGGTTCGATCCCGATAGAGAAAACTCCACTTTTATGCGAATTTCACAATCCAAGGAAGAACCTTCCGATATTTGATTTTCCGGGATCACGTCTCTGCAGCCGATCATGCACAAGCTTCCGGTCCCAAGATCAATCACGCCCTCGGCCAAGATGTTATCCAACCCTCCCCCATTCGTACCATTAATTCGAAGAGGAACTTCAATATTGTAGCTGATTTTTGCTTTACCGCCTTTTTCCACCATCGATTGCACTGAATATGAGTCATAAAACTGATTTCCAACAAAACGAGGCTGAAAAGAACCGTATGCCATTCGTTTTGAATTTCTAGCGTCGAATCTCAGGTCGAATGCATCTAAGTGCCCTTTTGTGCGATTCTTCACACGGCAAAACTGCTTCGACTTCTCGATTTTGGTATACATATAAACGAAGTTGGAAATTCCCCATACATCCCGGATTCGCTGATGAAATTTTATCATATCGAAGTAGCCAGACTCTTTGTCACTTTTGGTGCTCCAAATTTTTCCAACATCATAGGAAGTATCTCTAATGGACACAGTAGTTGGATATAGAAAGCTCATTCGTATCGAACAATCGCTCACGCTTGCACCATCAAACGACCGAACCATGCCCGAAAATCTACAAGCGAAGAAGTTTGTTTGGTTTCGGCTTTCGTCCAAGAAAGCTTCTCCGATCAAAGATGTGTCTGGATTGAAAGAATCATAATGGATGTATAGATCGGAAAAATTCATCGGAAAAACAGCTAGAAATTGCATTCTCCGCCCATCGTCCGAACACTGAACGCGTTTGAAGGAGAGGAATCGGGGCACAGAGCCCTCGAAAAGAGATGGTTTTTTCGCAGAAAGAACATTCTTCGAGTATTTCAAAACGAATTCGTTGTATTGGCCTAAATGGCACAGACTTCCTCCCCAAATTGAGCTAGGAGATAATCCCAGCAAAGAACCACCATTTCCAGATTCTTCTGGAGCTAGAGTGAAACTATAATTGATCTCAGGAAAGATCAAAACTGAAAGGGTTGATCTATTTTGACCCAAAAAATCCAAAGTTCCAGTGATTAAGCTATTCACAGTAGTTGAGGTTTTGAAATTATTCAGCTTAAGAACAGAAATCGAAGCTAGCCCAGTACCTCTAATCGATTCGACGGAGCCCTTTCCGATCATACAAAGCTTCCCAGAAGATTCAACCCAAAAACCTCTCATCCCCGCACGAGCTAAAAAGACACGAGACCCATTGGAATAAACACTATCTCTGAAGGATTCTCCATATTGATCTCTTTGACGCAAATAGCCGTTCACCATGAACAGCCCTTCCACGGCGGTTTGGCTAACTGTCCGGATTCGGAAGTCGAATGGGTCCAAGTAGAGCGAGGGCTGATTCTGAGCTCTAAAATAACCTTGGTGATGCTTGATGAGAATAGAATTAGAGAGAAGCTTCGTTGGGGGTGATTCGGGGACGAAGGAAGCGCAGTGGTCGGAGTAAGGAACAGAGCCGGAGGCGGCGGAGGAGGAAGTGGAGGTCGGAGGAAAAGCTGCGAGAAGAAAGGAAAGTAAAAGAAAGAACATGGTGGTGGAAGCCATTGGAGGAGAAGAAAGCAGAGAAGAGAGCGTCTTCATCAAGATCTGAAGTGGCGCTGGTTTTTCTTTCATCGTGATAATGTCCAGTCAACTGAAGACGGAAGTCTTCGTTCTCCTCAGTTGACTTTGTTTTGTATTTATCATTAGTTTGAGGTAATTTTAGTAGGGTAGAGGTAGACCAACTCCGGTCCAGTCCGAACCGAATATTTTTTTTCTATTTTTGGGTCAAGTTTTGAATTATTTAACCGAATTTAGAACTAATTTTAAGTTTGTTTCGAGTTTCATTTGATTTTGGGTTGAGTTTATAAAATCTTAGATCATTTTTTGACTCACAATTCAATCTAGTTTCATGATTTTTAAGAATTGAAATTGAAACCCGATCACAATGGACTGTTTTTGTCCGCTTTTTTCAACCTCTAATTTTTAATTATATCAATTAATATTTTAAAATATGAATATTTGTTAACTGAAATCTTAAATTTTTAATTATATCAATTAATATCTCAAAATTCAAATAATTATCTGCGAACACTCTAGCTTGAAATTTAAATTATTAGTTTATTTGGGTTTACTTTATCACTCTCGATTATGTTGTTCATGATAGAGAGAGTTGCTGAAAATACGAAATTAAATGTAAAAAATGAAATTTTGAAGTTTAAATTAAAAATATTTATACTTTAAGTTGTAAATAAATAGATTTAGCAAATTAAGATATATTTAAAAAACACTCATATATTGATGTATCTGTTGATACGAAAAAAAAAATAACAATCAGATAACAGTTGATTATTTAATAATAATTTATATCTATCACTTAAAAATGTAAAGTAAATTAACTTAAACAATGTTTTGTTACTAAAACAACACAAAGCGGGATTTAACCTTAAAAATCAAACTAAGATGATAGTGATCTTGTGTATGAAAATAAAATAAAAATGTAAAGGGATTTAAGCTTTGAATATTCAAACTCGAACACGACACTATGTCCCACAATAACGAATTGTCTTTTTATATTTATTGAATATTAATAACCGATGAGAAAAGTAATATCCACTCATAATATTTTATTTTTTAGGTTTAAATAAACGTTGGTTTTTTCCACAAATAATTAATACTTTTTAATGGTTGGTTTAAATCGACAGCTCTATGATTCCCCTTTGGCATTGACCTCGACTCGAGTCAATGAAGACCTAGGTATTATCCAAAAGAGAAGAGAAAAATTAAATTAATATTTTTATTATTATTATAAATTGGTATTGATATGCTTAATTATCTATATTTTGAAATTTACGTTACAAAATTTCGATATTTTGATGTTTATAATATTTTATATTAGTTGCCAAGAGATAATTATAGCTTATTAAGAGGAAATAAGTTTAATTATTTTTATAATAACTTTTTTTTTTTGCTAGATATATATATTTTTAAACTACCCTTTAAGAATTTATTTTATTATTTCTTTAAGCGGTTTTTGTTAGAGTAAAGATCATGTTATTTTTAATTAAAATTTGGCTAAATAGTAGAAAATATGTTCACAAGTCGATCTGTTTGACATGAGATTGCTCGATCTTGGACAAAAATATCAAATTTAACAGAGTTTACACTGTCTATTGCTCAACGAGGTGTCGCCGACGCTCGTACCACATGAAGCGTTGTTGGTAATACAACGAGTATTGACCAAACTAAGGGTTCGAAAAATCTGTCTAGGCATCAAACTCTCGCAAGTATAGTTCGACCCGACTTTGAATGATTGGGAGAAACCTACAAATAAGAGAGTTGGAGTAGGGATGTCTCGAGTGGTCGACACCTTCCTTTGCTCGTCGACCTTCTTGCTCTCTTTAACTTTTCTTGCTCTCTTTAACTTTTCTTAAGTATTAAGCCTCTAACGTGGTTGATACTTCTTTACTGTTGAGTGAATTCTCATAACAAAGACTTAATTTTATTGGATATCTTGAAAATTTAGAATGATTTCACCAGACACCTTCTTTGAAAATTTAAAATCTGTCATCTTTAAACTAATTAAACTATGCATGTGCATACATCATTCTTGTATTCTATTATTGGATGAAGGTGTCCACCTATTGCTCTTTGGGGACAAGGACAGCAGCACATTTAACATTTATTTTAATTATTATATAATTACAAAAAAATATTTTTCAATCTCAAGTGAATTATCTTACGAGTACAAAATTAAAAAAAAATTTAACTTTAAAGAAATAAATTTTAAAGAAGGTACAAAAAATCTGAACTTTCATTCCAATTTCAAGTCAGTTTTTCATAATGACTCGAACTCAATTCTGAAAAAAAAATATTAAACCGACTCAAATTTATTTTTACTTGATACAAATCAAAATGAACCGAACCAACTAACCATTCAGTGTTGTTTCTTTTGATTTACTTATCAAATTGTTGATTAGTTCTTGTCTGCCACTACTTCCAATTTACATTTAAAGCTAAAAATCTATCATTTTATGCATTTTACCCTGAATGAAGAAACAATCACACGTGTGTTAATATCGATAATTAATTATTACCTTATTTAGTGTTCGATCAGTCCCTAATTATCAGTTAATTAATATCTCTCTTTCCCTTAATTAGTATCGTTGTTGATCTTTAAGCATAAAAAAATGGGCTCTTTTCTCCGGGGAACCTAAGTTTTCCTCTGTTTTATCCCCCTCCCGATTAAAATATTACAGTGGAAGCTTTTCTCTGCATTTTTTAATGTCTTTCATGGCTGTGAAGTCTCGCCTTCCTTCCTAAACTACGCAATAACCTAAAGGACATGCTTTCTCCACGTAGCTTCAGTTCTCGGGTTAAAACCGTGGAGATAATGGCATGGCGGAGCTAGAGAGTGGCAGACGAATTGCGGGTGGAATGAAAGTAAGACCCAGAAAGAAAAATGAAGGTTTGAAATAGGGAAACCATTGGTGAAGTTTGTCTTTTTCTTTTTTAATCTCGAAAGGGTTCGGAGTTATGTGGGAAGGATTTTCGTTCGCTTTTTGAATTTTGGGCAGTGAAAAAAAGGGAAAATTTATGAAGGATTTATGGTGTCCGACTGAAATTTGAGTTTGTGGTTCTGTTTTCAGGCTGGTCTAGCTGAAACAGTAATCAATGGCATCCTCTCTCCTCCTTTATCACAGGCAATGTATGGTTCTAATGGTGTGTTGACCTTCTTCTGTATTCTTTTGGCCTCCTGCGTGGATTTTTTTTCCTTCGTGGGTTTTCCGAGCTTAGGTTTTTCTGGCTCTTCATATGGTAATCGAAGCGGATGAGCAAGATGTTTATTTGCTAGGTCGGTTCCCTTTTGTTTTCTAGGTCTAAGTTTTAACGAAGGTAGGAAAAGAACTACAATACTCAATATCTGACATACCCTTTTCTCATGGCTTGAGAATTAGGTCTAAGTTTTGATTTGAAAATGGCTGTGTGTTTCGTTGAAAAGAAGTGAAGTTGGAGGAAACCAACAGATTATGGATTTTTGCTTTGTGGCATGCTTGTATGTCTAGGAGAATAACGATGGAGGGATCATCGAATTCGAATTGGAGGAAGTCTGAAAGCAATAGAGGTTATGATTCTGAGTCTGGAAGAGAGATAGAAAGGGCTGTAATGGCTCCTCATGTTGAGGTTCTTCGGCGAATCCATGATGGTTTTTCCGAGCTTTGTGAAGATGAAAACCAATCCAATGACCATTGCACCCTTTCAACTGCAAAGGGTGATTTCACCTTGAGAAATTGGTTGGACAAACCCGAGAGAGCGGTCAATGCTTTCAAATGTCTTCATATATTTCGGCAAATAGTTGAGATTGTTAATAAGGCACATTCTGGAGGAGTTGTTCTTCTCAATCCTCATCCTTCGTGTTTTCTGATGCCCTCATTGGATCACATTTCATTCGTCGGTTCAATGTCTGGCTCGGATTCTTTGCAGGATGGATTAACAGACCAAACTATGGAGGTTGAAACTATCTCGTCTATGATGCCAAAGAATCTAGTGGGTGAAGACTTTCAGCCTCAAATATTTTCAACAAAGGATTTATCGGAATCTTCTTCAGTTCAGTCAAGTTCATTTCATTTAGCTCGAGTGTCGTTAACCGAAGAGGATAGAAAATATATTGAATTCTCAGAAGAAAAGAAGGTGGCCTCTCCAATGAAGCAAATTCGAAGCATGGAGAGTAATTGGTACACTAGCCCCGAAGAGGCTTCTTCTGGCTCTCCAAGTGCATGTTCTTCGGATATCTACCGATTAGGAGTTCTTCTCTTCGAGGTTTATACAAAAATTTACTTGTCTCTAAGAAGGAATTTTTGTTTTTATGGATACGGTTTCTGATTGTGCTATTCCTCGACAGTTATTCTCCCCGTTTAGCTCTAAGAAGGAAAAAAATAGAACCATGTCTAGTTTGAGACATCGAGTTCTTCCCCCTCAATTACTCTCAAAGTGGCCCAAAGAAGCTTCGTTTTGCTTATGGCTGCTGCACCCTGAACCGAGCTGTCGACCGAAATTAAGGTGGTGAATCTTAATATTCAGGAAAGCTCTCAATCTAATCGACTTTGTTTAAAATACAACATAATATACGCAAAATTCTTATCCACTATAAAATTTTATAGCTTGGTGTGTTTAACTAATACTAAACTTGATTTTTTTGGCTTATTGCTTCTTATGATGAAGCACGAAGTTATGTAGGATTAACTTAGTGACAGGGTAGACCCCACTCATAGCTTTATTTTGCCCAAGTTTGGTCTTGGTAATTAAGTGTGCATATCGACCATCAACCATCATGTGGGCCTTTTTCAAAAGGGAATCGCTCATAGTATATGTTTGAGTCTTATCTTAATGCTAAGAATTAAGCATAAGTCTGAAATTTAAATATTATGGTTTAGATATTTTTCTTCTCGTTGAGCAAAATAACTTGATTGATAGTTTTTTTTTGCATGATTCAAAATTTTTTTGTGCCATGTGTAACAGTGAGTTGTTACAGAGCGAATTCCTTAATAAATGGAGAGATGACTCTAAAGAACGGGAAGAAGCACTAAATCTAGGAGAGAGAATAGAGCAGCAGGAATTGTTGCTAGAATTTCTTTTGCTAATACAGCAAAGGAAGCAAGAAGCTACCCATAAGTTGCAAGACACCATTTCTCTCCTTTTCTCCGACATCGAAGACGTATTGAAGCAACTAAAGATTATTCACAAGAAGAACAGTGATTCCTCTACAGAGCTCGATAGTGAAAGTAATGATGTGTTTGATTCAGAGGGCAGGAAAAGATTCAAATCAAGTGTTCAAACTAACAACGAAAATGTTGATGGTAAAGACAAGTCGGAAGTAATCGACGAAGCTGCAGGAACAAGTTCTTCGAAAAGCTCTCGATTGAGAAATAATTTTAAGAAAATAGAGTCAGTATACTTTTTAATGCGAAACAGACAGATCAACCAAACAAGAAAGCAGTTAAATGGAGTTTCGTCGATGAGATTCGATGGAAGGGGATCATCAATGGTCACAAATGAAAGAAGCCCGGCAAGTGTTTCTGCCTCAAAGATGTCTTGTAATCGGCAAGGAGAGTGGATTAATGGGTTCCTCGATGGTTTATGCAAATATCTAACTTATAGTAAGTTAAGTGTTAAGGCAGATTTGAAGCAAGGAGATTTATTAAATTCTTCTAATCTAGTGTCCACTCTTACTTTTGATCGAGATGGGGATTTTTTTGCTACGGCTGGTGTAAATAAGAAAATAAAAGTATTTGAATATGAAGGAATTGTGAATAAAGATAATGATATTCATTATCCTATTGTTGAGATGGTGAGTAGATCAAAGCTGAGCAGTATTTGTTGGAACAGCTATATTAAGTGTCAAATTGCTTCAAGCAATTTTGAAGGTATTGTCCAGGTGGGTTTATCTTACTTTTTGCATTTACCTCTCAACTCTTTCTTTGATTTTAAAGATTTTCTAAGTACATTTACTTTTTCCAGGTATGGGATGTTTCAAGAAGTCAAGTACTCATCGAAATGCGAGAACATGAAAAGCGTGTCTGGTCCGTCGATTTTTCATCCGCAGATCCGACCATTTTAGCCAGTGGAGGGGATGATGGTTCTGTGAAGTTATGGAGCATTAATCAGGAAAATTCTCTTTTCATTTTAAGAAATAATTAAATGATTGAATAATAGTTATGATTTTATGCAGTATGAGAGCGTAGTATCTCAACTTCAAATCTATATCTTCCATTTTCTTCTTTACCGTTAATTGAAATAGTATGTCATGTATTAGGCCATTCAAAGGTACACTTCTAAGAGTTCTCAATCCTCATGTAAAGGGTGCAATTTGGATTAGAAATAAATTAATTAAAAAACTAAGATAAGTAGAAAATTAATGCAATAGGAAGTTAATGTAGGCTTAGACCATAACATTGGTGATAATTTTCTAGTACATCATTAAATTTTGAATAATGTTATGTTTATCCGTTTATTTTAAGGTAAATAGTAATTTACATTCTAAATTATAAGAGTAGTTGCGATAGATGCATTGAACTTTAAAAGTTGTTAATAAATACTTTGAACTTAACCATGATTGTAGCAGATTCTTTATAAGCAAGCTTTTTAGTTTATTTTAATGATGTTCATATATTTAATTAACATAATTGTTAATGAATTGTAATAAAAAAGTTGAAAAGCTTATAAATTTAAATTTTTTTTGTTTTTTATGAGGTTAAACAAGTTCAAATTAACAAAAAACACGATGACAATGTGTCTGTTAAAATGATATTAAAGTTTATGGTGTTCATTGACAGTTTATATAGTTGAAGGTACACTTTGCAACTACCCGTATAACTCAGAGTGTAAATTATTTTTTACTTTTTATTTTATTCTCTTAAAATATGCATTGACATGTTAAAAATTGATTAATACAATATTTGTGATAAATTATTTATATTGTATTGTATTTTAGTTACACTAATTATTTTTTCACTCGTTAACATGTATTTTAAGTTGGTATGATAAGATAATATTTGTATATCCACGAAAATGTGTTTGTCATTTCACCTCATTTGAAGTCATTGATTAATTGCTTCATAATTGGATTTCTAATTTCAGGCAATGAGTATTGGTACCATTAAATCGAAGGCCAATGTATGTTGTGTTCAATTTCCAACCGATTCAAGTCGTACCATTGCATTTGGATCCGCAGACCATAAATTATACTACTACGATCTTCGGAATGCAAAGCTTCCCCTATGCACGTTTGTTGGGCACAATAAGACCGTAAGTTATGTCAAATTCATCGACTCATCAATGATTGTTTCTTCTTCAACCGACAATACTTTAAGGCTGTGGGATTTGTCCATGTGTCCATCTCCGATTGTCGACACTCCTGTCCAATTATTCACTGGTCATATGAACATTAAGGTAATATATTTTGTATCATCGATCTTGGATCATGAAGCATGTACATATTGTTCTGGTTTGATTGCCCTGGATAAACTATTGAAATTGAGTTCATATTTTTCTGTCAAATGCAAGTTTTGTTCCGGTATTTTGAATCTGATATTGTTTCTAGTTGGTCTGTTTTAGCTAGAGTTATGACATTTTAGAGAAATTACAATGCTAAATATATTATTTACAAAAAGAAAATTTAACAAAGTGAGCCATTATTTCTTAAAAAGTCTTCCTTGGTGCAGAACTTCGTTGGATTATCGGTCTCCAATGGTTTTATTGCTACTGGTTCGGAGACAAATGAGGTAATTTATATTTGAATTTTTGATCTCTCTGTAATGTAATTTGAAGATTTTCATCATTTTATTGTAGTTTTTAATTGCTATTTTTCAAGATTTGATTAGGCGGAGGATAGATCCTCATGGGAGAAAAAGAACCTAGTTACTTACAAGAGAATAGGAAAATTAAAAAAAGAGTTGAAAATCGAAGTATAATTGAAAAAAGAAAAACCCAGAAAATATTGATCTCAAAGGTTTATGTGAAAAATCTTTTTGGGAAATATATACAGAAAAATGAAATATATTCATTATGAGAAATATTGTTGCAATGATTTTTGCAGCCCAAGTCTATATTTATCTATTAAATCAAAATTCTAACACTAGCGAGATTCGCAAAGAAGAATTATAGGCTTAACTAATATAGAATTAAGGTCACACCAAATTATAACAGAAATAGCAACTCTTAAAATCGAAGCCCATTAAGATATGAAGAAATCAAAGTTCATCCACTAAAAGGAATCAATTCAAAGATCCTTAAAAACCTTAAAAAAATTTCTACCCATGAAACAAGAAAATATGGAAGAACAAGTGATGTATAATATGCAAAAAATGGAGTGAAGGGATATCACCAGGCTGTTCCTCATGCTCTTCAAGTCTTTGCTGCTGAGTTTTGACCTTTCAAGAACTCCAATCCATGTAAATACTTCAACTGTAGAAAATGTACCTTCTTTCTTAACTAAAAAGCTGAAAGCTGTCGATAAAGAGGGGAATTGGCCAGTTGAAAAAAAATCAATCACTAAAACTAAAACGAGTGAGATTCATGTTTGGTTCGGGAAGAGATTGTGGAAGTTTTGAAATGAATGGACAGATACTCTACTTTCATTAAGTGATTTATTAGATAATTAAAAATATAGGATCTTGAAGACTATTTGAAATTCAGAAGCTGGAAAAAGCCTGGTACAGCTTACGCAAAGTAGAAATGGAAGTAGATCAGTTTCGAGTGAACACGATTTCATGTGATACTCTAAAATTTAGAGTTTTTCTGATCAGATTATTTTATGATCTTCCAAAACGAGACTACTGAAATTATCGAATGTACTTTTCTGTCTAAAATTATACACTAAATTTCGGATTTTCTTATGTATTTGCTTGTTGGTTACTGTTGTTGTACTTGATTAAATAATCTTCATCCCATCCACCATTTTTTTTCTTCATTTTTACTTTAATGATATTGAACATCAGCTTGATTCTAATTTACTGAGTATTCTGTTATGGTTTCGTTTATGAATCAGATATACGTCTATCACAAGTCATTTCCGATGCCAGCCTTGTCGTTCAACTTTCAAACGAACCAACTTTCGAACCATGGTTTTGACGATGCTGTGCAGTTTGTCTCGTCAGTTTGTTGGCGCGGGAACTCGTCGACGTTGATTGCTGCAAATTCTACTGGCCATATCAAAGTCTTGGAGATGGTCTAATGGGAAATGAGAAAAAAAAAGGTATCTTGGTCGGAAAAGGCCAAAGAACGATGCATCGAGATCTTTTGAGATGCATTGAAAACTGAGGTAACATAGAAAATTTTGGCATTTAGATGATTCTAGGATCTGAGAGACAGTTTATGTTCCAGTTTGTGGATAGAATTTCTGTGACGAAAGCTGAAAATCCTTCTCCATTTGTAAATGCATTTAAAATATCCAAATATGCAATGTATTTCTATTGGCTCCCCATTCATGACAGGGACCACAGTGAGAAAGTCTACCGTTGAAACAAGTAATTTAATTATTTATATATTATTTAAATATTTTTTACAAGTAAGTCATTTGTTTTGGTCTTTGCACGTGAATAATCAAATTTGCGATTTCTAGTTCTGATATTATGATAAATTATTAATTATTTTAAAAATTTAAATTTGTAAGTGATAATTTATTTATATTATCTTAATAGATATTAATTTACATATAAAGTTCGGATTGAGAGTTGAAGGTAAACAAAACTTTATCCAATATCGATTGTTTTGAGTAGAAATAACCCGAAAAAGATAGATCGATGTTGAGAATAGTAATTTTCTTACAAAATTATGTTCGCTTGTAGAATCGTCGCTCGATTTCAGGAGCCTTGGGTTGTCTATTTAGACTAATTTTCATGTTCAAGACTTCGTTTTGAAGTGCAAAAAAAAGACTTCGGATCAAATTTATTCGTATATCTAACACAATCGAATCGATGTAGTCTTCTCCCATTGTTTTACGACCTCGTTGCAACAAACAAGCCGAACATGCCACGTTCTACGGCTAGATAATTAATCAATCCATAATTAAATCTAATTATCGAGGTTTAAGGAAAAGTTCTTATCACCTATAGTAGGTTAAAATCCAATATTTCATGTAAAATTAAGGCCGTTGATCTCGATCCAAAACCACGATCATCGTCCAAACCATCACCCTCATGCATAGCCACAAAGGCCAGCTTCACATCTAACCCCAGAAGAACATCGTCTCCCACATTTTCCACAGTTGTTCTGGTTCCTTAAAACATTCAAACACCTTCCATGGCAGCACCTCTCTCCCAGCCTGCATTTCTCGCCACATTTCCCACAATTATTCTTATCAGATAAAACGTTTCTGCAGTGCTTTTTACAGCAAAAAAGCAAGCTCGATCCTTTATTTGCAGAGACTCCATTGCAGATGTTCTTCTTTCGTCTCTCGCAGCGAGCTCCTTTCTTCACAGTATGAGCCAGAAGCCTGGTTCCCGATCTCGAAGGCCCTGAAAATGGAGGGTCGAGAAGATAATCTTCGTCTTCTTCAACTCCGGTCTCTGAACAGACTGTTCTAGGGTAAAAAGCTATGAGAAAATTGAGGGTCAGAGAGAAAACGGCTATGGTTTTCAGGAGAGAATGAGCCATTCTCTTCGATCAATGCAGACGAAAGAGCGGAGATTTTTGGTATTTAATCTCCATTTTTTTTATTTAAATATTACTCGGCCGTTATAAATTCATGACCTAAATAATATTTTTATTATTATAATCTTATTAGGGTTTTGATTAGTAAAACACGATCGGTCGCCTAATCACATTTTGTTCCGATCGCTTATTGGTCGCCTAAGATGATTATTATAATCTTTGTAATATATTTTAATACATTAGTTGTAATTTACTTAAACCAATCATTATTTAACTTGTTCGTGTTCAAAAAATATAATAAGAAAATAACTAGAAGATTAATCATAAATTAACAGGGGTGGGAACATGCTGGTTCTGTCCGGTTTATCTCAAAATAGAATCAGAATCGGAACTCATAGTTTTAAATTTTTGGAACCAGAATTGGAACTATTGGTTTCGACTCCGTTCTGGTTTTTTTAATAAAATTAAAATATAATGGACGAATTTATAATCAATTTTAAGATCTATATCAGATTTTATTAGGATTTGAGTTGAGTTTTACTGGATTATTAGAACTTTTTTGACCAATAGTCTTAGTTTCATAATTTTTTACTTTTGAAAATCAAAACTGACTCATAAATCATAATTTTTTAAACATTGAAACCAAGACCGGAAAAAGCCTATAAATTAAACCATAAATCAATAATAATAATTTGAATACTTAACATAGGTAAATTGCAATTAAACCCATATTAGAAATTGACAGAGTTGTTAAGAATCAATTTTGATAGTTGTACTACACTTGATTCGTCTAATATGTTCAAATATTTTTTTACGGTTCTTAATTTCAATACAATATTATCTGATTGTTGCTTGTATCGTCAAGCACGAAGTGGCTATGTGGCTAGACGAAAATGAATTGTACGAAACAAAGAGAATTATTACTCATAATTCTAATAAGCTTAATTTTAGAGCTTTGAAAAGTTATAAGTTAAGAAAATTAGAGACTAATTGGTTTGACTAATCGGCGGCGGGTGGCCGTAGGATGACGGTGGCGGATCGTCCTTTTCTGGCAGGATGTGCGGTGTTCCTTCCCCATTCCCCAATAACCAGGGCTAATGCGCATGGGATAAGTGTTTCTGTCCGTTGATTTAATGTTAAAATGGAGAATAAAACAAATGATAACCGCATGATTTAGGGAATGTCAACCAAAAGCAAAGCTTTGACTTTTATTTCATCTTCCAATTTGGCTTGCATGGATTTAGGCAGGATTCATGTGATGACTTGCCTACAAGTTTCAAGAACATAATAGACGCTTCTGATGTGATAAATCTTATAATATTAAGAGTAACGTCATACTTGTTGTAATTTTTATAAAACCGCGATTTATGGGCATATATCGGTCGTTAGGAGTAAAAAAACGTGAAACTAGAACCAGGACTGTAGGTCAAAAAGTTCTAATATTGAGTAAAACTCTACTCAAACCCTAATAAATTCGATATAAATTGTAAAATTGGTTATAAACTCACTCATTACTTGAAAGTTGAAACTGACTCAAATATAATAATAAAATATATATTTTATAATTATATTTTAATTTTTTTAATATAAAATAAATCCAGTTTCAAAAATTCAGAACCGTAAGTTCCAGTTTCAATTTCATTTCGAGATAAAACCTGTCCGGACGGGTCTGTGGTCACCCCTACTTAACACTACCCTAATATTAAATAGGAAAATTAGCAAATTAAAAGTCAAGGTTGCGTAAACCAATTGAATTGAACTCAAACAGACCTCAAAGTAGATTGCATGCAGGGTATGGCTAAACTGCTCATCTTATATAGGCACAACATTGCTTCTCGCATGCGTCAACTCGTGACACTTAACAACGATGCGAGATCAGATCTTTACAGTTATGTCTAAGTTTTAACCTTTTGAAATATTTTCATGATTTAATTTACTTTTTTAATGTAATAAAAAACATCTAATTAAACTGTAAATTTTAATTTGGACATTTTACAATGTGACAATCCACATAATATAATTTTTAGAGTTTAAGGTATTCGATGTATACTCCGTAATTATGAGATTATCTTTGATATTTAACCATAAATTAATAGTGTTCATTTAAAGTTGGGCCTAAAATTCTTAAAAGCCCATAGTCTAGGCCCATATTGGACAAGTCCTTGCCTTCCAACGTCTTCGGTGATCGATTCAAATTCAAAAAATACCTCTCCATTTTCTCCGCTTCACCTCTCCCCTCTCCGATGGCTTCTACTAATGCATTTCTAACTAGTCCGACCAAAACCCCTTCGGAAAAGTCACTGTCTATGCCCAGAAAACACCTCCTTCATCACCACAACAATCAGGGTAGTGAGTCGGCGGATTCGGACTGATTGAAGTCAAGATTTGAGGCCTACAAACGTCTGCAAGCACCTGCTGTTGCGTACGGCGAGAAACTACTTATACCTGAGATTCTAGCACTTGGTGGACAGTCTAATGGAAAGTGCTCGCTTCTTGAAGCCCTACTTGGGTTTCGCTTCAATGGTCGGGAGGTGGAGATGGGTACTCGAAGGCCTCTGATACCGCAAATGGTTCGCGATCCCACGGCTCTCGAACCGCGCTGTAGATTTCAGGTTTTGAATCCTTTATTTTAAATGCTTATTGTTGTCGGTAACAATCAGATAATTAACGTGAAAAATAATTCTCTAACTCCTGTGTGCTAAATAAGAATATCAAATCCAAGTCAGCAATATCAATGAAATACAAGCAAATAGTCAAGCAATAAACAAAAACAAGACACCGATATTTTAACGTAGAAAACTCTCTAAATCGAAGGTAAAAACTACGGGCGAGGAGCCACCGAATCAAAACTCCGCTATGTCAAATAATGGGTACACCAAGTTCTCTCTAGATTGTCAAACTAGAGGATTACAATAATTCATCAAGATTAAACACCAATCTTGGATTCAACGAATAAAGAGATAAATGATAAACGACGATAAAAATGACAGTCTCGTTTTTACCCTAACAGACAGTCTTAGAAAAAAACAAAATACAATCTTCGCCGTTCAGAACGTACCTCTGTGTGTCTCAAAGCTATTGTCAAAATTTCAAGCCGATCAAACGGTTGAATATGGAGAAAACAGAAATCGATTTTTCTAACGCAGAAAAATCCGAACCTCTTTTCTATTTCTCTCTTCTCTCTATCTATTCTTCAAAACTACTCTCACTCATACTTAACCTAGCAGCCATTTTTCCTTTTGATTAGGTTAAGATGCCCTAATGGGCTTAAGTGGTCAAGCCCATCGTAAGAATCGTTTTTATTTTAGATTAGGATTTTGGAGGTTTTCGGGTTTTTAGATCGATATCAAGATCGAATGATTTAATATCTAGGGGATTGTGAAAGTATTACGTGGAAATGAAAAAGAATGCCACAGTTTGATTGTTTATCCTCGTTGTTGATGTTGAGCAATGTTTTTTTTTAACTATTTATATATTGCAACTTGACAAAGCAAATTATGGGAAACAAGAGGACTCGGAGAAATATGGAAGTTTAGTAGTAGGGCTGGCAATTGGATTGGGTCAACCTGTGAATCGATCCGAACTCGAAGATTGGATCGGTTATCAGATGATTATTTTTTCGTTGAAACTAGAAGAAAACCGACCCACGATTAACCGAATTTATGTGGGTCGGTTTTCGGTTAATTTTACTAAAACCCGACCCAACCCGTTTTTCGTCAAAATGTTATTTGTTTACTCAAAGTTTTATAAAATAAACTTTTGAAATCCTAGAATAAATCACAAGAGAAGACAAACAAGCACTAGTTGTTTCGGTTTAGTTTCACCATGGTTTTGAATCGGGCCGTACACTTTTAGTTTACTCGAATATTGAGTCTGGTAATTTACTCGAAACTCAACTGGTTTTCATTGTTCGATTTTGATTTTACAAAAAGTGAAATAATAAAATTATAAATTTATCTAAATGTATTTTGGTTTGGTTGTGAAACTTTTTATTAGGTTCTTAGGCAGTTCAAGTTTGTCGGGTTTTAACCGAGATTGAGTCGGACTAACTAGATTTAGATTGATTATATTTATTACGTGATTTGCTTAAGGTTTCACGGTTTTTGATTTTCAAAACTGTGACCCCACCGGAAACCGATCCAAAGAGGCTCGATCTGCATAGTTCGGTTTAAACCTAAGGTCTAGTCGATGTATGAATTTTTCTTTTGAGTTCTTAAAATGTATATGAATAATTTTTTTGTTATAAAACACAACTCTTTAATTAATTCAAATTACATAGATATGTATAGGGTGTGCGAAACCCGACACGACCCGCTCCAAACCCACTTCAAACCCGCTCTAAACCCGCGGCCCAACCCGAATAAAAAACTGAATCTTAACCGAACTCAACCCGTCGGATATGAGTCGGATATCAAAATTGATCGGATACGCTTCGCGTTAAAATTTTCAAACCCGAACCCGCCGGATCGGTTATTTTCCGAACCGAACCAGTTGGTAACACTACTGAATCAGTAGTGTTGGCTTCTGCAATTGCTGACATAATTAAATCAAGAACTGAGGCGTTATTGAAGAAATCCAAAACTTCTGTTTCGTCTAAGCCAATTGTGATGAGGGCTGAGTATGCATATTGTCCTAATCTGACCATTATTGATACTCCTCGCTTTGTCCTTAAGGTATAATCGGTGTACCCTAAATGTGTGATTTTTTAATTATGAATGAGTTAGTTTGCATGCTACGATGACACTGAAGAAATTCTTTCAAGTCATTGGCAAGCCCCAAACAACATTCTTGTGTTCCTGCAACAGAGCAGTGTTGAGTGTTGCTCATCTTTGTGGTTGGACGCAATTCGTGAAATTGATCCAGCAGTTAAGATGAACTGTAATTGTAGTTTTGAAATTTGATAATCGTAGGAAGGTATGAAGTTTTGATCATTTTGCTTTTTGAGTGCTTTAAAATAGTTTAAGATAGTATTTTTTTCTGATTCATTTGAATTCTTAGTTATATCTCCTATTATTTTTGGTGCATTTTCAAAAGAAATGATTTCCAAACACTCGTTTTATGCAGGAGTTCAGTGATCGATGGGAAGTAGACCGATATTTAAGTGCAAGTGGTTACCTCGGTGATAAAATTCGTCCATTTTTTGTGCCTTGACCGAGGATAGATATACTGTTTCAAATGACGACCATCAAAAAATATCTCACGTTGACTCAGAAGTTCTACGACATCTATGTGAGGGTGTAAAGGGAGGATTTGATGAAGAAAAATTCAGATCATTTATTGGTTTTGGGTGCTTGAGAGAATATTTAGAATCTAAGTTACAGAAAAGATACAAAGACGCTGCCCCAGCAACTCTAGCCTTGCTTGAGCAGCGCTGCAATGAAGTCTCTTTTGACTTAGCAAGAATGGAATCGAAGATACTGGCCACTTCTGACATTGGACATCTCAGGCGATCTGCAATGTCATATACAGCTTCTGTTTGCAGTCACGTGGTATGCCATCACTAGATTCCTTTAATTAACGTTTTTTCCAGTGTGGTTCTATGTGAATATTCTTTTTGACCCCATGGTGCTTGACTTTTTTTAGCTGATTTTCATTCTTCTTTCATTCAAGGTTCGGGAATTGGACTATCAACAAGAATAGTCAAATTCATCTTTATCCTTATTAAATTTCTTTGTGATATTACGCATTAACTTCTGCTGATCTTGAATTATCAATTTTTATTCAAATCCTTCTTCAGAGCTTCTTTTATCTTTGTTAGAAAGCAATGAAACTATAGTACCTAGATTTCCCTTGTTAAAGTATTTGTTCTTTGGTGAAGGGGCCTTACTTGATGGAGCAGCAGATCCTGCACCAGAGCAATGGGGGAAAACTACTTTTGAGGAGCAATCAAGAGGCAGCATTGGAAATTGGCCTGGTGTAATTGCAGATGTGAAGCCTCCCAATGCGACCCTTAGATTGTATGGTGGTGCTGCTGTTGAAAGGGTTATGCTTGAATTTAGTTGTGCTGTATATTCCATTGAATGACCCTCAGTTTCAAGGGAGAAGGTAATATGCTTACATCTTTAGTAAAAAAATATTTCTTATGTTTTAAAGCAACTTGTACCTATAATTTATGATGCTAAACTTTTATATGGGCAACAGGTAGCAAATATACTGCTTGCCCATGCAAGCAGAGGTGGAAGCAGGGGTCAAACTGAAGCTGCTGCAGAAAATGCACGTGCTGCTGCTAGATCATGGCTTTCTCCTCTTCTTAACACAGCTTGTGACCGACTTGCTTTTGTTTTGGAGAATCTATTTGACCTTGCCCTTTAGAGGAATCATAGATACTAATAGAACTCCTTCAAAGTTTGTTGGAACTATATGAAAAGGTATCTGATCCTTGCAGAAAAAAAATCTACAAGTTAACACGCATAGTTAAGGAATTGTGAATTTTCATCCTTATTAGCCTTTTCTTTTTGCAGATGAAAGAAAGCCAGGTACCATGGATGGGTATGCTGTTTTTCATGCTCCTTTAAGGCAGGTGTACAATTGTTTTGTAAAGAATCTTGCCAAGCAGTGCAAGCAACTTGCCAAGCACCATCTTGATTCTGTTAGTAGTCCATATTCACCATTATGTTATGAGAATGAATTTGGAGGATCTTATTTAAGCTCGGCATCTCTTCACAAATTTTTGTTTGAGTTATCTGATGAAGCATCTCGTGGTGAGATTAAGTATAGGGAAAGTACCACTCCAGGCAAAGGTACGGAATCGAAAGATGTCTTAAGAGAAAGTGAAATGACAGTGCCTGAGACTCATTCCCTGATCATCCTTGTGATCGTTTATATGGCGGGGCCAAGAAGGATCTTGGAAATATGGTGGAGATTGGAGCAAAGAAAAGGGCTTTGCAAATAATTGGAAATAACATATATTATGATCGCACTAAGAGTCAAGATGGTGTTGGAGGCATATTCGGAATTGGCGACAATCAAGAACTTCCTCAACTTTGCTTATCAGCCGCACAACATTTTTCACGGATTAATGAAGTTCTTGTGGAGCAAAGTGTTGCATCAACTTTGAACTCTGGATTTTTGACTCCTTGGTGAGTACTTTTGTGAAGTTAGTTTGCCAATAATGCATATACATTAAGTAGCTTAGATCAAATGCATGCGGAAAGAGTTTTATTTCCATGTTCTTCCAAGAATCATATCTGAAGAGTAATTTTCTATTTTTGTAACCATTCCCATAAACGATTGCCTGATGCCTTTTTTACCTTTATTCTCGAAGGATTGTAGTTGTCATTTTTTCTGCTGATTGATGATATAACTGGAAGAGTTCTGCTAGGACATAAGCTTCCCCTCTAAAACTTGTATTTAGCTAGAAAATGATCGGGTGGGGTTTGGATAGCAGGAAGGGAGGTGAAAATTATGTGATGTTAGTTACATGTTCCCAGTAAAAAAGCTTAATTTACATGGGAATACAAGAAGTTGTATAGTTGTTTTCAGTGTCGGAAGACTATATATTTGTTTCCCCCTACCCACCTGTGTCGGTTTCGGGTACATGTACCCTTTTGTTGAAGGTCGTTCGAGTTTTTCCTGGGAGTACGGCGTGGGTTACTTCAGCGCCGAAACGCCTGGTACTCGAACATTGGCTCGAGGTATTTTCTCAACCCCTTCTTATCCTGATAAAGCAGGGACGCCTTGAGTCCTTGAACTGATAACCATCTTTCAGCTAACCTAACCTCCTCTGTCCCTTGAAACCAACAAGGGGTAGTGACTTGCTCCCCTGTTCTATTTATACATCTAAATTTTCCCATCTCAAATAATGCAACCTTAGTATATTTGTCACTGTCCATTAGATTATGATTGTAGAAAATGGGCTGAGTTCTTGTCTCTTGTCTGACTAGTCTACTCATCTGGGGAAGTTTTTATTCATCAACCTCATATATATGCAGCCGGGAAAAGCTTGTGGTAGAACTTGGCCTGGAGTTGTTTGTTGTTAATGATGAGAAATTCATGGACATGTTTGCAAACTTGCTTGAATGAGTTCAAAACCGTGGCTCGCTCCCTCTAATGGTGTACCTTAAATTGCTTGACAAAGAACTTCCCTACTACTTAATATGGTCTGCTGTTCACTTCTAGTGAGCATTGGAAATAGAGAATCTTTTTGAAGTCTCGTGAACTCTTAGTATTATTATGTTACGACCCTCTATCGCTCTCGCATTTTACTCGGGAGTACTTTACTCAAGAAAGTCTTAGAGTACAAGTGCAGGATTCGAATCCTCACATGGTAAAATTACTGGGGACTAAATATTGTTCACGAGTTGGGTCTTACTACTCTGAGTTCTGACCAGAAGGAGAAGCTTATTGGGGAAAAATGGGAAAGGTCCAGGAAAACTCTATGTAAAGCGCTCCTGAGTAAAGTGCAAGAGTGAGAGAGGGTAGTAACTGATTATTCTTAAAAAAATTCTCTCTTGTTATGAAATTCTTCTCGAATGATTTCAAGGTTTGAATGTACTAAAGATGATTTTGAGGTAAATTTATTTGTAATTTTATTTTTTCTTACAAATTTTATTAATTTTTTTAAGTAAATACTATCAAAATTTCTTAAAATTTTAATATATATATTTACACTTTTATAAAAAGATATATTCAGGAAAATTTTGTAAAATTTCAATGTTTTCATGATTATTATTTTTTATTGCTAAAAATGAAATAATTTGATAAAATATGTGTAATATCTAATGTTCTTAAAAATGAACTATTCTAATATTTTCTTTTAAAATTTATTTCAAAAAAAGTCCGAACAAATATTATATTTTAACCTAACCATCAGCTTGACTTGTCAGTGTGTATTATATTTTTAAAATAAATTATAAATTTTTAAAACTTATATTATTAAAATGACTTAAAATTTTTACTGCATATCATCATTATAATAAGAAGATATTTTCGAAAGCTTTACAAATTTTAAATTATTACATGGGTTATTATGATTTTTTTATTGCCAAAATTAAAATAATTAATTAAAAATTCGCACATCATATAAATTTATAAAAATATCTAACAAATACTTCTTTATTTGTATTTATACAACTTTATTAAAAATATATATATACTATTAAAAAATTTTCATGATTTTGATATCTTAGAGAATGATTTTTTTAAACCGAGATGCAACTTAAATGAAAATATTTGAAAAATCTATCCTTCAAGTTTTAAAATTTTTGAATTATGTACTTATTTATAATAAATTATTTTAATTTTAGCAATAAAAATTTATAATAAATCTTGTAATCATTTAAAACTTACGAAGCTTTTTAGAATATTTTTTATTATATTATGGGTATGTTGTTCATGTTATTCTGATAATATATGTTTAAGAAAATTAATAAATTTTAATAAAAAAGTTTAGAAAAACGTCATTCGTGGTAACAAGGCAGATGGTGAATCACTCCCATGACCCTAGTGGGTTTTTTTTTTATCCTTTTTGCATTAAAGTTCTTTGTTTTTCAACTTATTCTTTTAAAGTTCAAGGGTTTTGTTTTTACCTAAAATAATTTATTTTTATAATAACAAATTGTGTAAATGTAAAAATTTATGAACCTTTTAAGAATCTTTTATAATAATAATATACATATGTAATAAAAATTTTAAGTCATTTACATCGTACATGTTTGATAAAATTGATAAATTAATAAAAATCACAGTCTATGTATTATTGGCGTGATTATAGTGTCACCAACACGCATAGCCTATGTGGGTGAGTGAGACATGTGATTCTTGCAAGGGTCCTTTTTGCATTTTTAAATTTCAAGATTCTTCACCTAATTTGACATATTGTGTGTTTTTCATGAGTTTTATGGAATAATATATTAATTTAAATCAAATTCATGTAATATTTTGAAAATATTATGCAAACAAAAATTATTCACAAACTAGAATCGAAATTCACAAATAATATGTAGGTCATGCTTCAGATAAGTTATCTCATGGTTTTAAATTTTTGAAAATTGACATGACCCAACATTTTGTTAACTAAATAGCGGAAATTAGTCAGGTTAAATACACTTACATAGGAGAACTGAGCATATGAGCCAATTGAGGTCGGTTCTTTAATTTTTAAGATCAGAAGTAAACTCATATAGTTGACACTAAATTAAATGTGAATCCAAATGGAAACTAACATAAACTTCCTATAAATTCAGTTCAGATCGATTCATTACTTCCTATAAATTCAGTTCAGATCGATTCAATGAGTTTGACTTCTGTTCTCATTTTATAGAACACGACCAACCCAATTTAACTCAATTATGTTAAAAGACCTACCGACGGGTCCCTCTTGTTTATGGGTAGAATTTGTGTAATTAATTAAAAATAATAATTGCATGTAATTAAACATTAAAAGAAAAGAAAGACATCGAATAGGGTTAGGCGTTGATGAACAATGTAACATGGACATTTGTGGGTCCCCCCCTAATCTCTAATTTCATAGACCTACACTTACTCAAAAATATCATTTTTATTGTCTAGTTTACCATCATACCCCTACTTTATTTTGTATTTACTTACTACTTTGTGCTTCTTAATCATTTTTTTTAATAATTGTCACGATGGATAACGCTATTACTATACTTTATAGTAATCTTTTGGTTTTCTATCACATCCTCAAAATTTTACATTGTTTTTTCGAGGCGAAATGTGATCGGAAAT
>QAOC01029349.1:142043-156967 GCA_003255005.1 Begonia fuchsioides | reverse complement strand
TTCAATGATAGAAAAAGGCAAATAAATTGAGAACCACTAGCTAAGGTGGGATGAGAATAAAATAAAAAATAAGAAAAATAATAATATATCAATCGAGTTTAATTTGATTTAACGTTGATGACCTGATAATCTGACCTGTATTGACCCGATAAGAATAGAGTCGGGTCGGATTTGGGTAATCTATCAAACGTAACCTGATATGGTAATTTTTTTTTTCTTATAGGGTTTGGGTCGGGTAAAAAATTTTTCAAACCCGACCCAACCAGACCCGCGTCCACCCCTAGTATTGTTTCTTCAATGATAGAAAAAGGCAGAAAAATTGAGAACCACTAGCTAAGGTGGGATGAGAATAAAATAAAAAATAAGAAAAAAAATAAGAATAGTGTGAGTGAAAATTAGAATCTTATGCTCTCACTTATTTATCATGGATTGGGAACCGAACTTATTCACATTTTATTTACAAACCCTAGTTTTGATATTCCAATTGACTTTATATAATGTCATTTTCATCCCATTGGGAGACTTTTATTTTAAATAATTGTAAAAATTATTAATAATATTTACATTATCACATTTATTTTATCATACGTTCTCTCAAGCATATTATTTGTTAGAGTTAGTGTAGAGTTATCCTCTTTTTATATTATCGTGTCGTATTTTATGACGTGTCGTCGCACGATTGGATCAATTCAAATGTATTTAATAAAAAAATATAAATTATTATTTATTATTTGAATTGATACAATCACGCAGCGATACGCCAGGAAGTATTGCAAGAAGTTATTTGAATTTATCCAATCACGTGACGAAATGTCAGGAGATATGACAATAGACCAACTCTAAAATTACTCTAGTTGTTAATGCAAATAATCTATTATGAAATATCATAATTATTTAAGTAACACATCAACGACATGATTGAACATAAGAATACAATGTCATATGCCAGCACATGCATAGTTCAGTTGGTTTAAGGATAACAAATTTGGATCAAGAGCCACGGTTTGAAACCTGTGTCATCACAGTGTGAGAGTTTAATCCTCCAATGCTGAGGTTTCTCTTTGTCGTCTCAAATAAATGTCTCATCTCTGGGCCGCTGAGTCACCGTGATTAACCATCTCATATGCTGTCGAGCCTGGGTGTAGGAGCCCTAGGGCGAGAGATTTTGTCTTTTTTAGATCAAGAATATAATGTCATATTAAATGTACGTGAATATAACTGCACATGATTAGAATTCGAAGTCGAATAAGGTTAAAAGTACACATGGTAAGCTTTGTGCTAGGATGAAAAAGAAAACCAAGCTAGGTTGAGGTCAAAGAAAATTTAAACCCTAAAGTGGAAGAATATTCATCAACAAGAATCATTTAAGTTTAGATTATTTGATCAATTATTATCCATAAATCAATGAATTATTTCACGTTTTGTTTTTTATTTTTCTAATGAATATTGACAGACTTGATTCTTAACCGTTGGATGTTGAAGAGAGCTTTACTTACGATCGATCTGATAAAAAAAATAATTATCAAATATATTTTATGCGTTTAATTAAGGGTAAGCAAAACAAGTTCAGACCTGTAGCTTTAAACATACCATGCGGTTCAATCTTAGTGTTTCAAACTCGGTTTTACAAGTTCATGATTGTGAGTAAACATCTGGTTGATGGCTTTGGGAGTCAAACCCGAGCTAGCGAAACCAATATATGGGTCAAAACGCTCAACTAAAACTGATAAAAAATCGACTCAAAATTCAAAAGAAAAAAACTCATACCCAAAAACCCTTTACAAACACCGATGCCTTCTAACTCGACTCATAATTAAGAAAATAGTTGGTCACGGTTTGGTTCGACTAAGGTGATAAAGTTCTTATCTAACTCGATCATGTCACACATGGAGAATAAAAAAGAAAATAATTAATTTGAAAAAAGAAAAATCAAATAATTAAATTCAAATTAAGATAGGAGACAAAAAAAAAAAAGCAGAAGGATGATTGTGAAGTCAATGCCTACTCGATGACCTTCTGAATCATATAATTCCCTATTTTAATGAATTATTTTTAATTTCTAATTATATTCTATTTTCCCTCGAATATCAAATTTTACGTCACGCTCCTAATTAATCTATAGTCTTAAAAACGATTAATATATTTCTTATTGTAATTGAGTCTAAACGAGCGGTCCAAGTCTAGAGCTGATCTCTAATTTGTGTGACTTGAACGACTTGTTTAATTATAGAATTAAATATATTTTTTTTAATTTTGAGTTAGTTTTTTTCTTCTCACAAAGCGATTATAAATTAGAAATGATATTTTATTTTAATTATGCAAACAAGGCTTGTATTTTAATTATATAAATTAATATTATTAACTTTGTATTTCATTATATTACAAATTGAATATCAAGCTTTATTGAGAGAATAGGCGACCAAGTAAAAATCAAAACTTTAGTGAGAGAAAGTAGAGAGAGAAAGCAAGAACAAAGAGATTACAAATAAGCGAAGTTCGTTGAATGTCAAAGCCTTGTTTTTCACTCAATTGTTCTTGTTCTTCTCTCTCTCTCTCCTCCCAAACACCGCTGGAAGCAGAGAGAGAAAGAGAAGTGGCCGGAGAAAGGGCCCGGAAGGTGGAGGTGGAGGCGGAGGTGCCGGAGGACCTTCCTCTTCTTCTTCTTCATCTCTTCTGCAGACCCATCAATGGAGATCTCTGCAAAACACCCTGAAAGAGAGAACCAGTCTCCGGCGAACTCTCCAAAGAGTAACGGCGGCGCGACGAGCTGGAGCTGCTCCGCCAGCAACGGTGGCCAACAACCCGTCACCCCTAAACTCCTTCCCAGATCCGAGTCAAACCCTTATCCCACAACTTTCGTCCAAGCTGACTCCGCCAATTTCAAACAAGTTGTGCAAATGCTTACTGGCTCGACCGAAAAACCAGCTTCGAAACCCTCGCAAGATCCATGGCAGCCCTCCAGAAATTTCTCGATTCCTCTGATCAAGACCTCACCGAAGAAGCAGCAGAGCTTCAAGCTTTACGAGAGGAGGAATAATCTGAAGAACAGCTTGATGATCAACACCCTTCTTCCCAATTTCGCTCAAAATTCCGGCTTCTCTCCGAGGAATTCAGAAGTTCTTCTCTCGCCCAGTGTTCTTGATTTTCCGGCGCTCGTTCTCAGCCCCATTACGCCTTTGAAAGACGATAGGTTCGGGAAATCGTCGCCGTCGATGGGGAGCTCGTCGGAGGAGGAGAAGGCGATTGCTGAAAAGGGGTTTTTCCTCCACCCGTCGCCGTTGTCGACGCCGCGTGAGGCGGACCCACCGCTTTTGCCTCTATTTCCGGTGACTTCCCCAAAGCTTTCCGGGCCTTCTTCTTGACTGGTAAAGCTTCAAAACTCCATTACTAATGGCTGTGACGATTTTTCAGAGTATGGCTCGATTCCCACTGTTATTCAATGAAAATGGTGCTTCAGATCGTACAATTTGATCTCCATTTTTGTTCTTTAATGGCTTTCTATTTCTCATCACTCCATCTTCTTTTTCGTTCTCCCCCTCGATTTAATTGCAGAAAAACTCAAATCAAACCTCTACCATGTATGGAAAAACGAAGAACAAGACGAAATAAACAAAGCTTTTTTCTGGGCTCTGTCCACTTTCCCTTTCCCTATCCTCAAAACGATAACTAATCTCTCTGTCTTGGCTCGTCGACTTAACACCATCGCCATTAATGACAAGGTCTACAGTTTTGACCTTGCAATCCAAATTCTGGTTCTGAAAACGAGTCCATGGATATTGTCGCCTCTGGAATCGGCACCGAACTAGAACTAGAACTCGAATTTAAACCAATAATGGTACCGGTTCGGGGCGGGTGAACTCCGGTTCTATAAATTAGAAACTGAATTTATTTGTTGAGCTTTCGGTTTGGATCCTTCAAGAGTTTATTTGTAGGCATATAAAGTTACATATTTCTGCAAGGAACCGGGCTGGACCGGTCCATCCACCCATTTTTCAAACAATGCTAAACGCCTCTAATTTTTTTACATCTTTTTTTTTTAAATCAACCCATCCCAATCCTAAACTCACATGATCGGTTTAACTCTAGAGATCAGTTTGGTTTGCTCGATCCTAATTTATATTTATATTTATATTTATTAAATATATTTAAATTGATCTACGATGATATAGTTAGAGATGACAATTAAGTATTATCTAAGTTAAAATTTAATTTAGACATGAATTTTGGGTAAATAGTTGGTTTGAGACCTGAGTTTTACGAACGTTCACTACGTCCGAAGAGAGGTCAGTACATCTGTATCGGACGTCCGAAAAACTTAAAATTTATTTTTAACTCGGGTTCGAATTGGACTATTTAATCGAAACTCGAGGTTAATTGAGTTTTGACCCAAGTAATTTTAGACAAAGTCTTGGGTTAGAGTCAAAGCTATAAATTGAATGAGAGTGAAGGATTAGTTTTCCTTGGTTCCATCAAGCACAAGCCTCTGTTTGGGAATCCTCGACTCGCCTCTTCTCCGCCGACCGCCGCTGAAGATGGGTAGAGGAAAGTTCAAGGGCAAACCTACCGGCCACCGTAACTTCTCTCGCCCGGAAGAGATTCGTAAATTCTCTTTCTCTCTCTTTCTTTTTTCTTGCGCACGTATATTGATGTTTTCCTTTTTAACGCCACGTAATCGGTTTTTCTTCATTTGGTTATGGTGTGTTAAGTAGTGGGTTATTCACACTTTTATTGTGCCCTCATACAGTTATCCTCTCTCCTATTGTAATCATACACGTGGCCTCTAGAAGCTACTACTCTGTATATATTAGGATAGTCTTTTCTTGTATTGGTAATCGAGGATCATAATACAAAGGGATTTCCTGTAGTTCCATTTTTTCTACTTGGTGTCACAGATTTTCAATTCTTAGTTTAATTTTTCGTTTGAGATAAGAACGGAAAAATGTTATCTGAACATTTCTCAAGTTTCTACTATGATGTTGAATTCACCGACAAATGTAATTGAGCTAGTTTTTTTTTTTAATTTTAATTCTCTCTTAGAAAAACTTATGTTTCACTAATTTTTCATGAACTTGGTAATTTGGTGGATATAATTTGTTCACTTTGTGTTAGATCTAGTTCAAATGTTTCATGCGTTTTCTGGTTTTACTGTTTAATGATTCAAGTTTATTTATCGAGATCTTGTTGATTCGTTGCTAACTGCATGTTCCAAGATTCCAACTCAAGGATTTTAGCTACCGGCATAGCTATAGCTGTTGTGTAAACTGAATACGAACTCTTTCAAAGTTAACTTAATGCATTAGCCTTACCATTTCATATTTTTTGCTTGACTTGAGCTGAGCATATTATGATTTTTTATATGTTTATAATTTCTGGTTGTAGAAGCTGGAACATCTACTCGTCCTCGTACTTTTAAACAGGTTAGTTCTATATACTTCTTCTTCAATTTTATACCTATTATCCTTATATCAGAGATATATCTACGACAACCTCTATTACTGTCTATATTAGTAAAGAAATGAATATAAGAATAATCTTATGTTTCTTCCTTTATCATTGATTACTTTCCCTAAGTTCATTTGTTAATGAACTAAAAAGGTATATGGTGCCGTACAGTTATGTACATGATGTTAAATAATCACATATTTAGTGAAAGAAAAAGTCATAGCAATTTACTATTCTCCATAAAAACATAGTTGCTTAAACCATATGGACAACTTGGACATGTTTGAGAAACATTTGATAAATTGGAGCTTTTTGTTTGAGTAGAGGTTTATTATCTAGTTGTATGTCACTATTGTCTTGTGTTCTTTGCAATGAGTGAGTAAATTGTAAATATCTTATATCAATGTGAGGAAAAAAATTTCTTGTGATTTTTTAAATTATTTTTGGAAAGGTTTTCTCATCACCATGTCAATTTGAATATTTCACTGTTTTCATTGGAGTTGCTTGGAGAGACTCATCAAGATATTATATTGTCTGATATATCACAGGAAGTGGCAGCAGAGGAAGAGGAAGATGTGGAGTCTGAGGAGGAAGTAGAAGAAGAATCTGAGGTGTTGATTATTTACTTGTGTTTTTGAACTATTATTCTACCATGATCTGGTTTAACTTTAACTGCACTTTCCTTAATAAACTTGTCGTGAGTAGAAGCGAAAAGGAACTCAGGGGCTGATTGAGATTGAGAATCCTAATTTAGTC
This sequence comes from Begonia fuchsioides, assembly GCA_003255005.1. NCBI lineage: Eukaryota > Viridiplantae > Streptophyta > Magnoliopsida > Cucurbitales > Begoniaceae > Begonia > Begonia fuchsioides. The sequence goes on along the minus strand of QAOC01029349.1, from coordinate 150,769 downwards.
AACAAAACAACTGTGAAGGCTAAAAATGTTGATGTAAGTATAACTCATCGATTAAGTTTTAACTCTTGTCGAGTTTTTGTCTCTTTTACAATGTTTTGTTTTCTTTGTTGTAGATGGAGAAAACAAGCGAACTCTCGAGACGTGAAAGGTTTGTTAGCAAATTTTAAGTTTTGGTATTTCATTACTTTGAAGATATGTTTCATGTAAAATAAATTTTGCATTAATGCTGCTGGCTTTGTGATTAATCTCAGTCGTTTTCTTTTGTGATTGTTCTTTATAAGTGTTAATATATATGCAATACACACAAATAAACTTTTTTAATTATTTCTTGTGTCTCCCTAAAGAAGCTTAAACTCAAGTGTTGTGCAGTTATAAAAAAAACTTCTTAAAATTTACTCAAGTCCACTTACTTTAAAAATGACAACAAAGGACAAGCATGGCCCACTTTTCTTCTCCATCGTGTGAATCAAACCTTCTTCATTGTGACGCTGGAAAATAGAAGTGCCTAGTGAAACCAAAGTTCGGTCTCTAAGTATTTGACCTTGCCTTGAAGAACTTATTAGTTTGAAGACAGTATATTTGTGCATTACCACGGTTCCAGAAAGATAAAAGCATTGGAGTAATGCTAATATACTTGTTTAGTTTTTTTTAACAACTTTGTGCGGATTTTATTCAGTGAAATTATGATAGAAGCTACCCATTTCATACGTTTGAACTTTTTTAGTTAGTAAACCTTATTGCTTCTTTTGTGATGTAATTGAAGTCCTAGGATTTTGGTCGCAGAACTTATATAGTCAAACTTTTGCAGCTGTCCTATCATTTTTTTCTTCGTAGTTTGTCTTTCTTAGTGGTCAGCTCATGGACTCTTTGGTTAAATGCAGAGAGGAGATAGAGAAGCAAAAAGCTCATGAAAGATACATGAGAATGCAAGAGCAAGGAAAAACAGAGCAAGCTAAGAAAGATCTTGGTATTACTTGCCTCACTGCAAATTATTATTTTTTAATTAAATGGACGCATTATTTATGGCGATATCTAATCAGGTAATGCTTATAATGACCACCAATAAGGGTTGAACATTCAGTCTTCATCTTGCTAACTAAAAAGATGATATAAGGTTATGATAGAGTTTAATGTAGTTAACTATGGAAGATAAAAGGTTAAGATGAATAATTTTCATTTGTCTGTCTTTTAAAATATATAGTTAACAAGTTAATTATGTCTTCTATACTATCTAAATGTTCAGTTAAAGAAGAGTTTGTAAGAGTATTTTAGAAAAATATTGTGGGCAGACCATTCAAAGTTCTCGAGAGTTAAGAAGACCTCTAGAACGAAGCAATTTCGTTTTGTATTTTTATTAAATATTATGTGGTTTGCATCAGGTTGATGAACGTGTTAAATAAATTCATTCTTTCCAAGAAATTAAGTCTTAACCGATTCAATGGAGGAGAATTTACTATTCAATTATTGGACATAGTTTGTTTTGGGTAATTATTAATATCTTCTTTTCTGTCTCAAATTATTTATTCCTAATTATCTCAGAGCGTTTGGCAATGATAAGACAACAAAGGGCCGAGGCTGCTAAGAAACGAGAGGAAGAAAAAGCCGGTATAAGCTTTCACGTTTTGATTTTTCTTTTGTGATTATAAGCATAAAGCCCTGAAAATGATGATAAGAGTACCCAAATTATTTTAACTTTTTTCATTTTTTTGCTATTTGATTGCAATTTTGTGTCATCTTCTCAGCAAAAGAGCAGAAAAAAGTCGAAGCTCGGAATTGAAAGTCCAGGATCAGCATTTTAGCTTCAAATTATGGCTTTTCTAAGTTATAATCTTCATAAAAGACTTGGATTTTGTGTTAGGTACCATTCTTCTGATATTTGATAAAGAAATAGCGAAGTTTAGCTTATTACTCCAACTCTCTTTACTTTGGCTCAGTCTTTGGTGACTGTCCAGGGATGAAGAAGAATTGTTTTTAGTCCCACCAGATATTAAGAAAACAAATATATAAATTGATAGCCTGAAAAATCCCAAGAGTCCGGTTTATTGATCAATTTAGACAGTTAAATCATTAAATCGTTTGTATGCTAGTTCACCGTATAATTTTGAAGTTTCATGTAATGACGTGACATCTTAATCGTCACGTAATGTCACGAGATAAATATAATTAAAATAAATAGTTAATATGCTAATTAATTAGTATCATGTGAAAGGTAACATAAGATCAGACCATACATGTCACGTTGCTTGAAATCATGCTGATGACAGTAGAGAAAAACAACACAACCATCCAATTTCAAAACCTTCTTTTAGGGAACATCCCACCAACATTACAAAAAATACACAAATTTGTCAGATTTGAAACATCGTCTGCTCTAAGATCATAACCAATGAAACTATAACAGTAAAAACAAAAGAATATTAAGATAGAGGGGGGATTTCAAGGAATGATCAAGAAAAAAAATACTAACTGGACAAAGTAGTCGCATTTCTCGAAGATGCCACAGATTCTATGACAACCCAGAAGCTGTCGGTCGATCGGACGGATTAAGCAGAGCAACAACCAACTTTCTTAACAGCAGAGACATCATCCTTTGTTCCAACATTAATGGTCTGTCCTTTAGGCAAAGCAGCAGGGTCATCCCCAATATCGAGCGCTTTACGGCTAACTACCCGATATATTTGGGTTAAAACTTCAGTAAACGCATTCTCAACATTCATAGACTCGAGGGCAGAAGTTTCCATGAAGAATGTGCTTTCTCTCTCTGCAAAAGCCTTGGAATCTAATGTCGAAACAGCTTGTAAATGTCGAAGGTCTGCCTTGTTTCCAACTAGCATTATCACAATATTGGAATCAGTGTGATCTCGAAGCTCTTTCAACCATCTCTCGATGTTTTCGAACGTTACATGCCGAGTAACGTCGTATACGAGTAATGCACCGACGGCTCCTCGATAGTATGCACTTGTGATTGCACGATATCTTTTAAGAGAGCAAGATAAGAATAATCCGTTAGTTGATACTTAAAACATAAATTAGTAACCAAGATAATCATGTCAATACTTGACAGCAGATGATAAATTAACAAAAACCAAAAGGTCCATCAAAAAGAAACATATTGCTTTAAAAGTTAATTCGAATAAATTTCAACCTCAAAAACTAATACTACAATTACTTGAAAGTAGAAATGAGCTCCAAATCTCTTTCAAAAGATATGATTTAAGCTTACAAAGTCAACAATACCATGCGTAGCAAAGACTAGGACCATTAGATCACATATTCATTAGGAAAGAACACTGAATGTTAAGTAGTCTGCCAGCACAAATTTTCAAAAATTGATGTTGTTACAACAAAATAATGTCAAATACAAAGCGAGAAAACACTGATTTTACAAACTCAAGATCAATTCGAAGAAATCTATTTGATTGAAGTTTTCCCTAAACTTCATACTTTATTTATATTTCTGCAAGCTTCATTCGTACTAAGTATGTATTTATTCAATTAATATTAGAAACATATTCCACTAAGTCAATGATTAACATAAACTCGTAGCTGGATCCTGCATTCACACTGAAATCTCAAACGACATTGTCAAATTTCCTACTTTCCAACGTTGTCCAAGAACCCAAAGGACCAAAACATAAAGCTCCTCTCCCAGATCTTGACCTATAATTGTACGAGCATTCCCACATTGTTTCAAACGAACAAACAAAAAAAAATATTAAAGAATCCGAGGATCGAAATGAACCTCTCTTGTCCGGCGGTGTCCCAAATCTGAGCCTTGACAATCTTATCATCGACACGGATACTCCGGGTGGCAAATTCGACTCCGATGGTGGATTTGGACTCGAGGCTGAACTCATTCCTCGTAAATCTCGAAAGGAGGTTGGATTTTCCGACGCCGGAGTCTCCTATAAGAACCACTTTGAACAAGTAATCATAATCCTCGTCTGCTCTATACGCCGCCATTGCTATAGAGATCAGAGAAAACTCCTAGAGGGTAGAGAGAGAGAATTCAAATTTGGTAGATAGAGCAAATCGGATGTATGTATTTTGTAGCGAAGAGATAAATGGGCCTGGTCTCGTTGTTTTGGGCCTCTTTTCAAAAGGCACGTGACTGGGTTCAGATGGAGGCCCATTAAGGGAAGCTTTCAAATTTAATTTCCATTAATTCAAGCTACATTATTAAAAAAACATTCAAATTGTACAATATAATTATTAAGTTGAGAGCACCAAATTTATATCGGAAAATACTGTATTTAAATTGTGTACGATGATCGAACAATGTCACAATTTATTCTCCTAATTGATGTTATTTTTAGAGTTGATGTTGAATTTGTACAACTAGACTGTAGCAACCTGTCATGTGAATGTAAAGACGACCCGATATACAATTGATTAAAAGGCTCGATCATGTCAGTAGAAGTCCACAATCTCACATAGTTTGGACGATTAAAATTTATATTTTATATAAGTAGGGTTTTCTACTATATCTAGTGCAAGGCGTTTTGGGATATGAAATATAATAACAAATTTGAGAGGTTGCCCCGGAGGTCAGCCTCCCGCCATGACCCCCCCGCTCTTGATGTGGGTGGTGCCGGTGGAGGGGTCTTAGACTCCTCGTTTTATGGAGCGGGGTGTTCCGACATGAGACAAACGTCCCTCGGTCGGCCTCACTTTTATGTAATTATATCCTTAAAAGCATCAAAAACCCAAAACTTCTAACTTTGATAACCCAAGTTCTTTTTTGACTAGTAGTGTTCTTAGATCTTGTATATGTAAGGGGATTGAGTTGAGATTTCTCCTCCCAAGTCCTCGTCATTCTCATCGTTTGCATTGTGATTGGTCTTTTTGCCAGCTTCCGTACGACTTTTCCTCTCTGGACGTCTTTGGTCGCATTATTCTTCTACCCTTTTTCGCTCGTTCTTGTTTATATTCTCGATTATATCGTTGGTTGGAAATAGGTCTCTCGAAGCTCGAGATCTCCCTCCAGGTGTTTTCCGTGCAGCTTTTAGCGAGGTTTCATGGGTTTTCTTGTCGTGATACATTTTGAATTGACTCAAATATGTTGTCACTTGTTTCTAAGTAATTATTTTAATTTGATCAATCAAAACTCAATACGTTAGAATTAAACATAACATTAGCAGTGACAAGATCGAGTATCATTTTTTGTCGCACTAGATAATTATAAAAGAGAATACACGATATGCAACAACATAGTCCCAAAGATCAAACTTTCACGTAACAATTTCAAAGATTAGATCGGTTTCGAAACGCTAGGAAACATCGAGCATCAAACAAGGAGAAGAAAGTAGGTTCTTTAGACAAAGATTTCATCCAAGGTTGCTTAAATGAATTGGTGTGGTTTTACAAACATTAGGGTTAGAAAAAACATAATTCATCGTTTTTATCATAATCTCTTTCTCTCTCTAGAACATCTGGGGCCCACTGTTCATTGATTAGTCCACTTGTCATCATCACACTGGACCCCATCGCTCCTTAGTTTTGTGATTTCCCATACCGTGTACCCTACATAATCCACCGTTACCCAGATTCCCTCTCCTCGCCTGTCAATCTAATCCACCCACTTGAAAACAGCATCTTCATTCTCCCCCCGTAAACTGAACGTATTTTATTCATAAATACGTACATTTTATCTGAAGACAGTATAAAAATACGCTGTACGTATTTATACGTATTTTCAACCGCAATCATTGGGTCGAAGTGATCTCCATGGACGTAACCTTGAAGAAGTACCAGCAATTACGAAGGAACTGTCGCCATCTCCAGACCAGACAAGCTTTTCTTCTGTTTAAATGAGTTTTTCTTCTGCCTTTCCTCTCTCATTTCCAGCTATAATCATAAATAAAATAATCATAATAATAAAACCCTCTTGAGATTTACAGCGTAGGGGACCTTAGACAGATTGGAAAGTACCTTGTTTTGCTGGCATCAATCAAATCTGTGTGTTCTTCCATAGCTGATACTGCTGTCTTCTTCTTCTTCTTCTTCTTCTTCTTCACTGTTTCATGCTTCTTCGACAGTTTTAGGGTTTGTAGCTGTGAACAATAGTTGAAGCTTGTTCGAATGCCGTTTTTTTTCATTTTTATTGGTTTTTTTTATATTTTTCTAATATTTAGTGGAGGGTTGGGGATTTAATCAAACGGGGAAGAAATGATTAGATTTTATTACTTACTGTTCATCGAAAATGACTTTCGTGGATAATTATGAAAAGGAATGTTAAAAGTCGAGTCTTTCTTCAATTTCTTTGTTGGGTTTAAGGATGTTGTTCGGTGACTCCTGATAAACTTTTGCTGCAGTAAAACTCGCGACCAACCATGGCTGCAAGTGATTTTGATAAGCATATATTTAGAAAGGGATTCTATAAATAGTTTTATGATAATGGATTCCACTCTAAAGGCTCCGACGTACGATCATCGACTTTTTTTATCATGATTTCTTCGACCCATCTGTAGATTTCAAAAACCAGTCGATCTGAGTTCTTAAAAAAATGAGTTTAGTAAGTAAAGAGAAGCTAGAGTGAATTCAAACGGAGAAAAATTTAAGAGCGTTTCAAGCAAACATTACAGTTGAAGTCTAAACGAAGATGGGGATCAAACAAGAACAAGTACAGTAGAAGGAGAGCTTGAGAAGCTCTCCAATGGCGGATGAAGTTAGAACAAGGAATCTGGGTGAAGGAGAAGAAAACCAGAAGCTGCATCTCTCTGTAAAGCCTTGAAACTTTGTATAGGATTTGAATCCTGAAAAACAAACGATTTACAGGGAAAAAAGCGGAGTTTGAGTCCTGAAGAAATGAGTTTTAGAAAGTAAAATTCGTTGTAAATTTAATTGTCGAAATTGATAACCTTTTTCGGAGAGATTGTGGTGGTTTTTCGGAGTAGTTAATGGAGAGAATCAGAGGAAGCCGAGGACGGCTTATCGGAGATGCCGTCGTGTTCCTCCTCGCCCTGAATTCGTGCCGGAATCAAGAAGCCGGAGAATCCGCCTGAGCCAAATCCGAGGCTTGAAAACGAAGGTTGTTGGTGGAGATACGCCGGGATTTGATTGTCGGACGGTGATAGCTCCACCGGAAACGCACGAAGAAAGGGCGTGTTACTGGACTGAAGGGTTCCCCTCTGAGAAAAAAACTGGCTTTCGCCGAACAGCGGCTGCAGCATCGGCGGCGACGGCGGAAGAGTCGGCGGAGGTGAAGAGCTGAAGACGTAGTCTTCGCTTCCGTTTCCATTACCAATAGCTGTCTCGGCAGAATTCCAATGAAACATTCTCTGAAACCGGTTAATCTCTGGCGCGGGGTGGTGGTTCTGCTGCTCCGACCACCCGTCGAATACGTTAAGCGGCGGAGAGGTTGCAGAGAACATAACGTGCTCGTTTTCGTTTCCGTGGAGTGACTGCAAAGAGAGCTGTAGATCTTGGCTATGGCGGCCATTTCTGCTCGTAAAATTAGTCGGATAACTCTGAAATGGAACAATAGAGGACGGAGTTCCCGCCATGGTCGAAGCTCCCAAAGGAAAAAACGATTTAAATGTCTCAGCAATGGAGTCCGAGTTCAGCGATGGCGGCAGAAAGGTCGAATAACCTTTGTAATCTGGTTTTTCTTCCATTTCTGAACGCTGCAAATTCTGTAAAAACAATTCGTTCTCCACCATCGCCGCCCTTCTACCGTCAATGATTCCCATCGGAGTTCCATCGTTTTCATTTGAATGGTTCTGCATGGCTCTGCTCCGAGTATTCAGGTTCGACGCCGTATGTGGGTCCCATGTAGGAAGCTCAGCAAGTTCATCAATGGCGGATTTCGCCTTTTTTATGAGCCAATCGACGGCCTTGCTCGGTCGGTCGTAGCCCAGTCGGTCTTGAACGTCGTAAAACTGAATAGCGGTGTGGGCGGAGAGACGCACGCGGCGGTCTCTCGGTCCTTTCGCTGTGCAGACCTTGCTGTGCCGATCTTTACGGCCAGTGGAGCGAACAATATGACCACCCTGAACCTCCACGATTTCGCCGGCGCCGCCGTTTTTCCCCGTCCCTATCCTCGGTAACATAGTTTTCCGTTGACTGGTTCCCATTTTTCTAGCATATTCAAAACCTTGGTCGACGGGAGAGCTCGCAGAAGGAGGATGAGGAAGAAGAAGATGAGACTGTCCCTTCGCCGTCGCCGGCTCCGGCGAGTAGAATTGCTGAAACTGGTGGGTCGAGTGGGTAACAGAGGCCAGAGGGTAGAGATTTTGGACGTGAAAAGCGGCCGGAGTTTGGTCCACCTCGTCTTCCTCCTCAAGCTCTACTCCATAGATGGAATCTTGAAGCTTGTGGGGACGAAGAAGAAGAAGACTGGATTGGGGATCCAGAGTCAGGGTTTTGTGGTGTGGTTCTTCCAGTTTTAGAGGGAGAAAAAAGGTTGAGAAGTGCTCTACGAATCTGGATTAAGAGTGATGTCTTCTTGTTGGCTGTGCAATTTCTGCCATTTCTGCGAAACCTGCTTCTTCTGCAACATCTTTTCCTTCTCCCAAAACCTTCTGCCATTCAATGTTTCCTCTTCCATTACCAACAGATCCCCAAAACTGATCAACCTGAAACCCTCCCTCAAATCTAAATTCAGTTCTACTCTCGTCTCCCTCTTTCTCTCTCTAACCCATCTCTCTCTCTCTCCTCTCCCCTTCTGTTCTAGGGTTGCTCTGAAGGGTTGCAGTTGTACCCACTTGAAAGCAAAACTCAAACTC
>QAOC01029349.1:128786-139448 GCA_003255005.1 Begonia fuchsioides | reverse complement strand
TATCTTAGTCCATATTCTATAATTTATGGCACACCAAAGAAGTCAAATGTCTAATTAAAATATATTAATTTTTGTGTTATATTAACACGAATGAAGAGGATTTCAATACTTTAACAATAATGTAATGTAATTTAAGACATTCTACTCTTTTCAGTCGTGCAATAATGGTATAAAATAAAAGGGGGAGAGATTAGATGTACAAACAAATATTCTTTTAGTCATAGTTTTTATTAAAAGTGTACGAAACAAATTCATATCGACTATAATTCTTTAGATCATTGTCTTTTATTATTTTTTAAATATTTAAAAAATAAGAATGATGAAAAGTCATAGGGAATAAAAAAGATTTATTGTGTCTTATATTCTTAATTTCTCAGACAAAAAAAACTTATAATAGTTGCAAATTGTAAGATTTCATCATGCAAAGTCAATGATGTCCAAAATTTTGTTATTCTAAGAGTTGGATTCATTTTAATCGGGTGTAAAATCTAATATCACTTGATATAGTATAAAGTAAATGGTTTGTTAGGCCCGCACGGGCATAGCTCAGTTGACTCAGATATGGTAGATTGAGGACAAGAGCCTAGGTTCGACGTCTGTACTGTCCTAGTGTGAGAGTTGTTACCCCTAATGTTGGGGTAGCTCATTGGGATATCAGGTAAATGTCTCATATCTCTGGGCCGCTGAGTCACCGTGATTTAACACTCCCCCTCCCACAAACTGTCGGGCTTGGGTGTGAGGGCTCTGGGGGCGATGAATTTTGCCTTTTGAGTACAAGTAAATGGTTTGTTAGTATAATTATGTTGACTACTTAGAAGCAATTTCTTTTATCATTCTAAAGAGGTATTTATGCCGACTTCTTTGACCTAAATCGAAAAAAATATTGTATGAGAAATGGAAAACTAAAGACCATAAATTTATGGTCATTTGAAATTCATCATAATTTCATCAGAAATTTGATTGCAAGTGTCGAAATCAACTTCATCAATTCACCTAATAGTTTGTGGTTGTAAAGGAATAAAGATGAGATTAGTGTTTACTATCATTTGAACGTAAAAAAAGAAGTCATTGGTAATTAAGTTTCGCATAAACAGTTATATTTTTTCCACGAACTGCACCGTGAATGCAATAATGACCTAATATTCAATTGATCGACATGTACTAGTGGAAGTATTAAAATTCCAAATAACTTAGAAGAGTGAAATTTATGTTGTATATAAGTATGATTCATTTATCTATCTAAGATGATTTGTTTTAAGCTACAAACCAAAAGAAAAAAATCTGAACGTGTTTCAGGTCGAAGATTATAGTATTATACTGACAACATCGAGTGACATTAAGTATTAGCAATCAGACTAGTCAATAAAGTCGATGGCATATTATAACGATACAATTTGAAAACGATCATCCTAGAATTTTTCTTAAGTCGCCATCATCAAAGCTCGTTGTGATTAATACAGCTATAATTTGAAGAGTTAAGAAAGAAAAAAAAGGTTTTGTTGGTAATAATTTTTAATTTTCTTATTTATTTCTTTATTTTTAAATCTTAATTTTCTTGTCCATTTTTACAATTTGAAGCATGAGGTCAGTGCTTAGCAAAATTGGTGTGAATTTAATTTAATTAACAATTATAAGAAAATTAATAATAATAAATAAATAAATAAAAAGACAGTCTCAGTCAACGATGTACCAAGATATTTGAAAGTGGAAGTCAACTTCACTCGCTATCTTGGTGTAAATGGTCTTAAAAAATCAAACAATTCGAGAATAAAGGGTAGGACTTTGGACCTTCATTCACACTCCTAAACACAAAAGAAAATGCCAACCCTAACCTAGAAGTTAGGGCATTAGATTTTTTTGTTTTATGTCGACCATATACGTATGCGATACTTTGGGATATCGTTCAATTTTGAGCTTGAAATTTTGGAACGTTTATAGATATTATTATACGATGTCGGTTAGAGAAAATAAACGTATGAATGTTTAGCTGTCGTCGTTATTATTCATTCGAGTAATGATTTGTTGATATGTCAATTTATAATTAATTAAATTAAAGTATAATTAATGTAAATTAATTATTTATTATCTTTATTTGCATCTGTTATTGATCGACAAGTCAATAAAATGATAAAATAAGATGGTACATCTAGATGCGTTTTTATTTATTTTTAATTCATATATACCATGTAAATCCATTAAATTGGGATTTTAACTCAATTTTATCTTCTTCTTTTTTTTTTATTTTGTTGGTCCATCTATTTTTATTTAAAAAATAGAGTTAAAATATTTATAAGAGCNAATTTCTAGTTTAAAATAAAAATTGGAATTATGAATTTTCTTAATTTTTATATTGCGTTAAATAATAATTGATGTAATTAAAATATAATTAATATAATAAACTATAAAAAAAATTATTAGATCATCTTTAACCGATTGTATATTATAAGTGAAGAAAATAAAAAATAATTAATAAATAACTGCTGCATAATCATAAGCACTTAGACTAATAGAAATTAATTAATAAAAACACTCATAAATAATATTTCAATACAATTATTTAATAAATGGATTCACATTTTTCAACCTCAATCTTACAGAGCATTAGAGGACGTCCAAACCATGACTGTCGCGGCGAGTAAGACCAGTGTTGCAGAGGGAGTTATAGTCAACGTCGGCTGGCGACCAAGATGGCGGCGGAGCTAGTGTAGGCGGCGATGGGGATAAAACATAGAACGTGTAAGACATTTCCGATTTACTTACTCAAAGTGTCGTTGATTTGGAACCTGTTTCTTTCAGCCCAGTGATTATATTTCTAAGAAGGGTTGACGATCCACCCATTCTTTCCACCAACATAGAACGTGTAAGCTTCACTGGAAGATAGAAAAGCTGAAAGGACAACCAGGAAGAGGAGAGAGAAAGACCTCTTTAACTCCATGAACTCACCTTCGTTAAACCTAGTTTTGAATTTGGTTAGAGAGAGAGAGGGATTATCGTATAATTTTCATGCAGTATTGCTAGAGCCGGCAATCGAGCCGGCTCGAGCCCGAGAAAGGCCGGCTCGTTGAGCCTGACGAGCCAAACGAGCCGAGCCTTTCGAGCCTGTCGAGCCTATTCGAGCCGGCTCTGTCGAGCTTTTTTAAAAAAAATCTGGCTCGAGCCCGCTCGCGAGCCTCGAGCCTAAACGAGCGAGCCGATCCGAGCCAGTCGAGCCTAAACGAGCCGAGCCAAACGAGTCAAACAAGAAAAAAAAAATTTCTTATATTTAAGTTGTATAACTTATTCGATATTATGTAATGACCAATTTATGCATATTGTTTTCTTGAAGCCAAAAAAAAAAATTTGCATGATAACATTTGTATGTATCGCCTCCATTACGCAAAAGAAACACGAAAACAATATAACCGAGTGCATTGGGTGCACTCCACAAATCAGAAGTAATACATATAGACATCGTGAGCGCATGCGAAAATAAAAGAAGTAATTCATTTTTCATTTTTTCATACAATTTTATTCTGTCGCCTCGCAATGTACTGCGAGGAATTCGCTTAAAACTTGGATTAATGAATTGTTGTATAAATTCTACGGTTCCCTCGTGATCAAAGATTGAGAGATGTAACTCTCGTTGTGCCACAAATTTTGCAGCACCTTCTCGCATTCTATCATGCGAATAAACAAAATTTCCGGTTCCAAGAGCGTTTAATTGAGATTGCATACAATCTTTCATATGCAGTTGCTCGTGATTTTTTTTGTAATGCCGATTCATTGTGCTAGTTGTTGATTCATAAGCATAATGTTTGGCACAATATTTACATTGTGCCCTATTTTCTATTGTCGTTCCTATTTTCACTTCTATTATTTGAAAATGTTTCCATATTTCCGACGTTTTCGATTTCTTTACTCGAGGGCCAGACGTGGATGCTTGTGCAGATGTGTGTGTTAATCCGACAGAAAAAGCCGGCTTCATAGGTGCAACTTCTTGCACCTCGTTGTCGGAAGACGGAAACGTTTCAAATTCTACGTATTTCGGCGGTGAATCCATAATAAATAATGACTATTTTGAACAAAAAATCTACTTAATACCGTTCACCGATTTGTTGCGGCTTGTTAATTGCAGTAGTACGATGCTTGAAGGCTATAGAGTGATTTGCACAAGAGAGTTTACGTAACACATTTATCAGCTAACCTCTACAATTTATAGAATTCACGCATAACAGCTACATGCGGTCGACCTTCAGTTTTAAAACGGTCGACCTTAAGTTACCGTTGCATATGAAAGTTATAGCCGTTACATTATAACGGTCGCCCCTCTTTATAAACACGGTCGACCTTTTTACAACTACTGGTCGACTCTTTTTTCCACGCGGTCGACACTTTCACAACAATCATGCGTATTGCGGTCGACATTTAATTAGCGGTCGACACTTAAAAACGTTCTGGAACGTATAGCGGTCGACACCTTATTTTGCGGTCGGCCATCCAAATTTACATATGCATTAAGTGTTGACCGCGTGTATACTAAGTGTCGACCGCACTACAAGTGGTCCGACCAACCGAGCCAGCTCTCGAGCTGGCTTTCGAGCCGGATCGGTTGACTCGGTATTTCTGAGCCCACGAGCCAACTCGAGCGAGCTGCACTCTCGGGCTCGGCTCGAGCCAGGCTCGAGCTGCTACAGTGCAGGCTCGCTCGTTTGCCAGCACTAAGTATTGACAGACTTATATCGAGATTAGCGAATAATTTTCAATGTCAGCGTTGAAAAATCAGAAAAAAATTAGGATTGTGTGTTCGTGTGGTTTTGGAAGTTTTAGTGCTATACGTGAACTGCATGCGTTGTCGTTTTGCTTAGTTTCTCCTAATCCAAATCATTAATCACGAATTAAAAACAAACATCTTGGCAGGCTCGAGCTGCTACAGTGCCGGCTCGTTCGTTTGCCAGCACTAAGTATTGACAGACTTATATCGAGATTAGCGAATAATTTTCAATGTCAGCGTTGAAAAATCAGAAAAAAATTAGGATTGTGTGTTCGTGTCGTTTTGGAAGTTTTAGTGCTATACGTGAACTGCATGCGTTGTCGTTTTGCTTCGTTTCTCCTAATCCAAATCATTAATCACGAATTAAAAACAAACATCTTGGCTAATAACTTTGCTCGTACGAAACTGACCACCTAGTAAATGAATAACGATGTAGCAAAACGTGTCAACCGGAGAAGTCATCTGGGTGGACACCTCAACATCACGACCGTAGAAAAATGATCGTTTTTTCAATTAATTTCTAGAAAGCTGGATTTTATCGTGTTATTAAGGGGTTAGATGGGGTTTAAGTGAACAAATTTGATGTCACGCTGGAAATGTGACATGGGCTGAGTTCATCCAACTAACTATTTTTTGAATTATTGAATATTAAATGTGACATAAATGGTGGGTTTTAATTAGGAAGTTTCCTACTTTAATCTGCATTATCTATGACACTTGTGTGACTTAACTACTACCAATCTATCCATCTCTCCTGTTATTAGGGGTAGTCACGGGTCTGTTCGGCCCAATTTTATCTTAAAATAAAATTAGAGTCGGAATTAACGGTTCTAATTTTACTATAGTTTTATTTTACATTAAAAAATATATATAACAGTAAAATATAAGTTTTACTATATTTGAATCGAGTTTTAAATAATTTTAAGATTTGAATCAAATTTTATTAGGGTTTAGGTCAGTTTTTACCCGCTTTTAGAACTTTTTTAACTGACGGTTACAGTTTTGGTCTCACGGTTTTTTACTTCTAAAAATTGATACCGACTCATAAATCATAATTTTTTAAAAATTAAAATTAAAATCAAATTAAAACTGACGATTTTATTCCAGTCCGTAACTTTAGTCAGATTTCCCCCTAAAACTAAGCGGTAAACAAATGGTCTTAGGGCATCATTGCCCTATTTTTTGTCCTTTTTTTTGTTAATTTTAGTTATAATAAAGGACTCTAATTAATGTAACATCTATTGTCACATAAATGTCACTTGATTCCCCACGTGTCTTCCTCTTTTACAACACTCTTCCCTTTATATACAACCCTAGCTTGCATGAACAAACCCTATCCCGGCGAAGAACTCCGGCAACTTTCATGGACTCTCACCGGAGAAGGAGCTTTTCCGGCGATCTTTTCTCCTTCAACAACGCTCCCATCCCCGCAGATGACAGAGACTCCGACTCCGTATCCGACTTCGAGTTCGGCTCAGTTACCCCCGCCTCACCTTCCTCCGACACATCTCCGGCGGACTACTTGTTCCTCAACGGCCGTCTCTTGCCCCATGTTTTCCCTCTACAGCCCACCATTTTCACCGTCTAGAATTTTCCTCCGGCCGGCCAGGCGAAGGGTATTAGTCGAAGCGGCTCCCTCGCGTCGTGTAGAAGTAGCAGCTGCAGCAGCGGAACTCGAGCTCGAGGTACGAGGCGAAAATGGCGAACCGGAGAAAAGCGAGCCAGAAATGCGGAGCTTCGGCTTTCGTTTACTGATCCTCCCGGAGATGGCAGTTCATGGTGGCGGTTGCGGTTCCCGGTGCGCGGCGGGAGAGTCCGAGGAGGAAGAAAGTGGAAGTTGCAGAGAAAGAAGATTCCAGTGAAAAAGAGAAAGAAGCGAAGAAGAACTGAAAAAGAAGAAGAAGAACAAGAAGATGAGAAGGAGAAGAACGCTGTGGCTCGGGTGTTTCAATGGCTTATTTTCTTCTGCAAACAATGCCCACGCCATTGGACCTTCCACAAAGCTGCAGACTGCAGTTGTACAAAGAAAACAACAAATAATACGTACATATATACGTATACATATATGTATGTATTCTTCTAGTCGTATAGTAGTTCCTTCTTGTCTACATCATTGCTTTGTTTTTTTATTTATTTAAACGGCAACCGGCCTGCATCCGGGAGTTTTTTTTGGTCGGAATCTGGCTCCGCCTTGTTTTTCAAGAGTCGGCGGACCAACGCCGGGGCGGTGGAGCAAAAATGGACCAAACATGGTTAAAACTAGTGGGTTAGGGTGGCCGACGGAAAGCCGAAAGCCGGTCAGAGATAGAATACAATACGTTTCAAAGAGTAAAATTTTTTTCATACATAAGTAGATTTTTCCCTCTACCCAATACAATATTTGAGTTATAAATCTAATAAAAAATTGTAATGACGATGCACAAAAAGACGTCTAATATTGAATGGAAAGCATCATAAATCTTATACATAGTTGGCATCTAAGCGAGTAGGCGCTCGAATCAATCGTTATTGATGCGATCCGAGCCAAGCTCGGCTCTAGCTTAGACAACGACCCGAACAACGTTTGTGCCATAGTTGTTTTTGCAACCGTTGAATTTTCATAAAACTCCTTTTATTTCATCATATTTCACCAAATTCTCTTTCTAGTTTCTAATCTCTCAATTTCTCACTACCCTTATTCGATTTTAATCAATTTTTTCAATTGGATACATTACCAACAGTAGCGTTGAAAAATTGGAGCAGTTAATCTCGCATTTAATTGATCAAGCATCAACTTCATCACCTAATTTAAAAATAAGTAAAATTTTAGATGTTTTGAGACGTTTTGAAATAAAAAATTGATATATTTCATTATTTACCATGATAATTTAACATTTTTATTCAATTATTAATTGTGATTTATCTAACAAAATCCAAGTAATAAATAATTAATATTTCGCATAAAGAGGGGAACAAGCTTCAAGAAAATCTGCATAATTCAAGTAAATACTTTATATTAAACAATACAAATATTACTAATTTCAAAAGACGAGAAATACACATTAAATCTAAGCTGCCGACTGTGAAATTAACACAAAAACATTAGAGTTTGGTCCCAAGCAAGACAAGAAACACAGCAATAACTAAGCAGAAAAAACAGAAGCTTTGCCTAATTAATCCACCTGATCTTCATTCTTCATTCCAAGAAGCTCTTCATAACATCTTGGAACAGACCCTCCTGGTTTTGGTGCTCGATTGAAGGCGAAGAAGACGATGATCCGATAGCCATTTTCGGAGCAACTCCGTCACTTGTCTTAGTTTCGACCAAGTCGAGCATCATTTGGTGTTGAATTTGTTCGTGTTTGCTTCCTAAATCGTCGAACAAAAGCTCGGCAGCATCATTCCGGCCTGCCAATGCATCGAACAAGGACAAACCGCTCGGCCATTTGATCTCACTCTCGAGCTTTTCCTCTCCCGCCATTTGGATATGGGACGGATTAGGCTGGAGATATTCAATCCCTGTCGAGATTGGAATTGGAGGGGGGAGCATAGGTTGTTGAATCGGCCAATTGAAGATGTTTGGAGAAGGTCGAGCAGGAATTGGTGTCGAAGAGGACGATGCAAAAAGTTTTGAGAGTAAGGAGCCGGATTGGTGGGTGAGTGATTCGAACATATGTCTCATTCTAAGCACAAATTGAAGATCTTCATGAATCTAAATTCAATATTTTGATTGGATTAGTAAAGATTAATCATAATTTCATTGCTCATATGAACCGGAATTTGAAAATAAAAAAGAGAAACTCACAATCATGCAAGAACCAAGTTGAAGAAGGCCATGTCCAGCTTGAATCACAGCAACTGTCTGCAGAAGAAATCATCAAAACATAGAAAGATGCAAACAGTGTAAAAGAGATGAAATATAAGATCACCTGGATTCCTGAATCAAATTGATCGCTCCACTCAGAAGGAATCTGCAATAATCATGAAAAATTCTCACAAGAATTACCCAGAAGTTCCGCTTAAAAAAAGATGAAATTACATACAGAATCAAAAGAACTTTGCCAGTAGCTGGAGATGGTGGGTTCAGATTCAGATGGTTCTTTGAACACCCATTTATGGCATTTATCTGAAGCAACTTTACCCATCAACCTGTAAAGATCCAGCAAATTTCGCCATTGATGCCGAGCTTATTTCTCTGGATGGTAGAGAAAGAAACTAAAAAAAAACAAACACCTACCCAGTACCCACCCTTCGCCATAATTATACAACTGAATGGACATCTTGCTGAAGGCTTTTCTGACAGGGTCCTCTACAACACCATCGGAAACTGTTCCTCGGCAGAACCCATCTTCCCACATCAACATCCTTGGTAAGTTCGAAAAGAAAATAGCAATTAAACAAACGACGACGGTCTCTGTCGGATAAACGATGGTCTGTAGAGTTCAGAAAATGAACTTACAAGCTTCCATTGTCGTCGCCAGCTTTGCTCTCGTTACCACCTCTGAGTCTTCTGCAAACCCAATAAACAGCTCGTAATCAAAGTCGGTAAAGTTGCAGAAATTTCTAGAGAGAGAGAGAGAGAGAGAGATACATGCGAGGACGAATGGTCCAGAAAACAGAGTAAGTCCAATCTGAATTTAGGCAGAGAGTTCTAAGAGCTTCATGAAGAGCCATCATCCCCACAGCTTCATTGCTGCTCCCCTCTGTCGCTCCACAGCCCACCATCTCTCTCTCTCTCTCTAAACCTAGGATTCTTCAGCTGCACCTGAGCTCGAAAGGAAGAAGACCCTAACAAGAAGACCCTTTCTCTCTATACCTCTCTTTTGTTAGCCCCGAGGAAAGGGGTTGGATAACCTTGGCAAACAGAAGAGCAGGAGGCCGGAAAGAAAAAGTGGAAGCAAGGAGATAAAAACAGCAGTGGGCAGTGTACTTTTGTTTTCACTGTAAATATTTTATTATTTTTTAATGGTAATAATAATAATATTATTATTATTATAATTATTTTCTACGTGACATTAAAAACCTTGATATATAATTTCATAAATATGTATAAAACTATATAGTATAATCATGGTGGATTGAATCAAATCAATGAGTTGAAAGGGGACAAAGTTAACACCAAAGATATGCTTTTCCTTAAACCACTCTTTGTTGTTTTTGGCATTTTGTATCCTTTAATCAAATCAGTTAAATGTATTTAAAAAAAAGGTAAAAATGTCCGATTTTTTGGTAAATAATTTAATTTACAATTTAGTTTTAAAAAATTAATTTTAACCTAATTACGTCTCATATGAACGCACTTACCATTCTTCAGACGCACTCACCTTCGTACGAACGTCTGATACAAATTATCATTGCGTCTGTATTCTGATAATAACGTAGTCACCTCTTATTTTTTTGAATTTTTTATTTTTAATTAATTTGATTAAGCAAATCTCATCGAAATAATTTGAAATATTTACCACGTATTTATAACAATAAATGATATTAATATAAAAGTTTTAAATTTTTTTAACACTTTTATAATTTACTATAATTTTTAAAATATATAATTTACTATAATTATAAAAAATATTTATAATTTTTAGAATAAATAAATATAGTTGTACGTGCCGTGAAAGGGACCGATGCATTGTTTCTCGTAAATAAAACAAATCGCACGAATTGCGGGAAACTGCGTGATGTCTTTTCTTACATTTGCTTTTGCCCCACGCTCTTTCTAATCACGCAGTCAATGGACGGTCAAGATCTTTTCTTTCATCCTCGGATTCGATCATATACGCGCGTGATATTTGTGAACATGGTTAAACTAATAAAAGAAGTCGTCGGCTTATAATTTTGGGCTCACTCGCCGCCGCATTGGTCGGCCCACCACCGCAAGTAAAAACAAGGCCGTATCATAGGCGGGGTCCACCCCAAATCTCTATTATAAT